>JANHQD010001603.1:0-27453 GCA_024721195.1 Marasmius sp. AFHP31 | reverse complement strand
GATAAGAAGAAGACGGCCGCCGGGCAAGTGTGTCTGGCCAGGATAAAGTGTTGAAGGAGCAATGCCATGAACCCGTCGGGTGAGATAACAGTAGAACTGAGCGTAGCTAAACGCCAGAGTCGATGATATGGGAGGTCCCCTGCCATTACACCATCGGGGTGAGCAGGGTAGATCTCTATAGAATAGAAGTTAGACTATTAGACTTTCAGGAATGTAAGAGGGTCGATCATGACGCACCTTTGTAGAACTCCTGAACTAGTTTGACTACGGGCCATTGCCCGTCGGGAGCTTCATCCCAGAAGTGCAGCGTAAGCATAGCGAGCGTTGAACGAAGAGGTTGACTACGGCGGTGAAGGTCTAGGTCGGTATAGCCCTAGGAGAATGAGTGAGTAGAAAGAGCACTAGGGAACTATGTAGTTCCGGAAAATAGGATGACTGAGCAAGAAAATTGCTAGAACCAATGAGAGAATTGGGATTGTGTAGATAGTCCCGACGGTCTGAGTCAGAACGAGTCAGTGGAACTATAGCTCTTAAGCACGCAATCGATAGGCCCGACGGCCTATATTAGGAAGAAATATTGGTCGACGGGGCAGGATTTTACCTCTTTGGGCAACTTTCCTACGGAAACATAGAATAAACAGGCAGATATGTAATTGGTACGATAGTTAGTTGGACGAGTATATAAGGACGTAGGAATTATGTAGATTCCTTAGCAAGTACTACCCACATTAGTAGGAAAGTTCGGAACATCTGCCCACACGCATTAGCATTAAAAGCAGCTTTGTATCCTATCTAGAGCATTGCCTGGTTTCTGTAACCAGTTCCGTGAATCGTCGAGAAATAGAAAGTCTTTGAATCGCATATTTGATTGTTTGAATCGTCTAAGTCGTATCGTCGTCCTCGTTTCGTCGTCGTATCGTTTGGCCCGTCGAGTGGTCTTGTCGTCCGTCGTTGTCGTATAAGATCCATCGAGAGGTCTAGTCGTATCGCCCGTCGAGAGGTGTTTCGTCCGTCGAAGATCGTATTTTGAACTGTCGTCTCGTTTCTTTGTCTTTACCTTTTCCCTTCGAATCAACCAGTCTCCAAGTTATAACCGACGGAGTTACCTATTGTTCTGTCTATCTTTAGCAGGGCGTAACCTTTGTCAAGCCGACACATTCCTAGCATTCTCCGGACTCGTAGAAGTGTTAGTTGCACCTGCACTTTTGTGTATTGATTATCCCTTCTACTTACGACGTCCATTAACGTATCAAAACGGTATGGTCCTAGTCGCCCGTAGGACGTAGCATTCTGGCTAGCTATGTCGACTACGGAACCCTGCTGTTCCGAAATGGGACCAAGTGCAGGTTTTCTTATTTCTTATTTATTTAGCATCTCTATATTCAATACCCGGGGGCCGGGTAAAGGTCACGCCGACATCATGCGCACAGAATCCGGCCTAGTACTCTCAGAGCTCTGGCCAGAGGGCAAAAACCCAAGCTCGAAACCATCCAGCCAGACGTTAAGCCCAAACTCAACTCTGTATTCTCCAAAAACAATCGTTATCTACACAGAACGGTGCATAACAACCTTCAATGATGTTGCTATCTCTGAATAGACTCGTGTGGAACAGGAACTCGAGCGGCGGACAACGAGCACAATACAAGTAATTCAAGATACGACAGGAAACAAGCGATAATGGCAGTATTATTGACAGAAACATCTGTTTCGGCAATAACTAAGGGGGTTTCAGCAGCAGACAGCAGTAAAGGAGGGGTGTTGACCAAGGTCTTCATCATGGGTGCCATTCTCCTCGTCACGGTAGTCAGTGTCGAGAAATGGTTTTATCCATACACGATGGATGATTTGAAATGCCAAATCGTCTGTGTTGGGGACATTATCGAGCAGAATATGACTCTTGAGAGAGATTTGTTGGGAGATATGGGATGGATATTCCGAGACCAGCTGGATGGGTACGTTGATGATGCGAGGTCTTCTGTTGTGGATTTCCTGATGATTTTGTGTAGAGAACGTCGGAAGATGGGTGAAATCCGCGAATGGGCGACTGCCAAGCCGAACAGATGGAATTTGCTTGCTTGGGTCGGACTTCATTGGCAGGAGATGAGGGAGGTGAAGAGGTATTATTGCTCAGTGCTGAACTTGAAGAGGGATGTTTTGGGATCGACTTGACTTCTCACTACACTGGAAGATTGTCGGCTAATGGTCTATCGTGATATGTATTTTCAGATGGAAGTGAACCAAGGCAGGCATGATTTACTGCAATACCGAGCCTAACGTCTAAATCAGGTGCTGCGCATTCCCTGCGGTTGTCGTCCGGCACCGTTCACCCCCAACCCATCCTGATTTTTGTACCGTCCACTCAACGCCATCTATTGCTGTTTCACTAAAGCTGTATTCCTGTCAATTTGTACACATTCAACGAATGGTCTTTTCTTCGACTGCCAACAGAGCAGATTGATATCAACGTTGGTTTACCAGATCAAGAACAAGAGGAATGTCACGTACTTGAGGATGCCCGTCACCAGTAATGCTTCGACCATAGCTCCATTTGTTTTTGGAGGAGAATAAGCCGACACAAGCATGTCCGAGGACGAGTACTGTATCTCGTCTATGCTCATTCGAAGACTCCTCACACACCCACATATCATGGGGAAAGACTTCATATCCTACAGCTGTGCGGCGTATCCTTGCATGGTCGTCAAATGCTGCTTCACTAGAGCTGAAGTGTTGAAGGATTGCATCCCTTGAGAGGTACCCGACGTATTTCCCTGCCAAAGGAGAAGAACACGCAGTCAGCATTGGCTTGCAGGATTATAAATGACAATGGGGAAGTGCATTTGAGACTCTTGAAAGTTGATGGCATGAACCCGAAGGGATATATAGTCACTTACCTCTGAGCAAAGACACTAGCAACTTAATGGTTGATGATCAGAGTGCCGTTGCACACCGTATCGTCCTGTGAGCTACATACATTGTCCTCGAGTGCCCACATTTTGCATGGGTGAGGGTTCCAGAGCTTTTGAGTAAGAGAAGCGAAGGGCGAGTGAATCAAAAGTCGGCTGTAAGTCGAAAATTGGGAGACGGAAAGACATTTTGTCGAATAAACAGGCCAACAAGATCCGGGAATGGGAGTAGGACAAGTGAAAGAGATGGGGAAGGGGTGTTTGGGGTCCAGGTTGTACACCGGAGGCACAAATTAAATGTAATGTGCCATGTGGTCATCAACGTGAAAACAGCGTATTTTCCGAGCTCCCTCGGGAAGGTCGCAAATGTGGACAACACGCGGACTCTGGCTTGATACCACCCCCTGAATTCATCTCCAAACTCATCCACCCGCCGTGAATTCTAATGCGTAGACTTACGATGAATTTTTTTTCAAACTTTGTCATTATCTCCGACTTTACCACTATCATGCCCCACGCCAAAGTGCCCCAAGTGTTGTCCAACGTTGTCAGCATTTATCCTAGGATGTCCGAGGTTGTCCACGGACATCTGCATCAAAGATCAGTTCAAATTTAACTTCATAGGGGATTTTAATTAGAGCTCGGACAAGGCCGAAGTTAGATGTGCGCAAAATTGAATTTGGGACCCCAGATACCCCTCACCCTTGACTTGTTGTCCCTTGCATTTGGCTCGCATTCTCAGATTGCGCAGCTATTGTATCGTCCTCAAATCAAAGCAACCCAGTCGCCAGGCTATGATCGTCCACCGTCTCAGTGCTCAGTATTCATACTCCAAGCGGTACCATGTGCAGCGACATCTTCACTGCCAACGGTGCGGCCGCCTTTTTCTCTTCTCCCTCGACGTCGTTGACTTACCGTACTCGATGCCCGCCAGGTTTCTCACTTCAGGCTCGGCACGGTCGCAAAGTGTCCAGAGTTAACCAAACCGGTGTTTTGGTCGTTGTGCTGGGTTTGATCTCTCCCTTGCCTCGCAGTCTCATCGTTCGGTTTTCCTGGATTGCTGGACACAGCAATGCACATAAATTATCAACAAGGAATACGAGCAGGCATCATGGGAGGTCAGAGGACAGCAGAAACAGAATATCCGGTTTAGGGAAAGCAGTGGAAAAATTAGATGGCCTTCAATACCTCGGCAAGCGGCGACCAACTGGATGGCATTACACCCTAGTCAATAAGGGCAACCTTCTTGCATGGAAGATACGCTCTCTCTCTTCAATCTCGAGCTGCAGAAAATATCTTCATGAATATTTTTGTCATTCGACATGGACGAGCACACATACAGTCTTATAGCACTCCTTGAACCACCCTAAGACGGGAAGGGTATTTCTTTCCACAACTGCATTTTTCAGTGGTAAACACAATGTAGGCACCTAACGGATCTATTTGCCCGTGACCTGTGCCATTTTATTTCTGAACAGTGCAGTGGTTGTGCCATAGTAATTTTTTTTCTGAGAGAGTCCAAATGTCACAGAAAAGCATTCCTTGGACCAGCGTGACCCGCGCCAACACAAAGCGGTGGGATGTCACGCTGAGTCACGCTGAGTCACGCTTCGCCCGAATTGTTCTGCCATTTTCATCTTCCACAGAAATTTGAACAGTCATTGGCTTCAACGGAGCTCACCAAGACTTGAATTATGTATCTTTACATCCATCCCGAGCAATTTTGAGCCAAGTGAGACGCGACAACAACCTTCTTTGCTCAGGTTTTATTACATCGTGATGCTGCCGCGGCGAAATTTGACAAAATTTCACCTGTATTTTGTACATTGTCGGCCACTCACTCGCTCGGTGCACTTCAAAAAATGACAGAACATTGATTGAATCTATCTTTAGACTCCCAGATACTCAGAGCTACAGATAACGCACAGGAATGAGGAATATAAGCGAGTGGTTCAAGGAGTACTCGTGGGCCAAGGAATGCTATAAGACTGTACCATCAATTCATATTTCAACTGCGACAGCAACGCATGGGAAGCATTCACGCGCTTCAACTGGCGCCATTGGAAGATCACCCAAGCCAAAACCTTCGTCCTATCCGGCTCGTCGACACTCCTCCTCTGGATCCGGTGGACCTCCTCGTTGCATCTACATTGGATTAAAGTTGGCCATGCAGGTCATTGAGGTGATCGTTTTGGAGCGCACGAAGAGGTTCTGTGGAGTTTTGAGAGGCAGAAGTCAGTTACTTCGGTGACAAGGTGCGCACAACCCCACACTCACCTCTGAAGCCTACATCTAAATCTTTTCGCAGAATTCCCCAGCAAATTCCACTCAAAGGTCATATTTGTCTTGATCAGTCCGTCAATACCCTTCACCAAGCCGTCCAAATTCTCGACGGTGTAAGGAAAGAACCACTTTTTGGCCGCTACTGCCGCGAGAACAACCAGCATTCCAATGACGACTAGTTTGGCCAAGACACCACCGCCGGAGTTATCAGACATCGTAACCTCCTTAGCCATCCCCAAAACGGATAACTCGGGGGTCAGCGCTGGCATTTTTCTACGTATACGCCTCAAGCTGGAATTCGGGGTGTCGGGCTCCGATATCAAAATGCGTCTGGGGACGTCAGTTGCGGTCGCTCGTTTTTCTTTTGGCTGGACTTCTCACCGAATTAGTTATCTGGAGGTTGTTATCTAGTGCTTTCAGGTGCTCAGGTCGACGTGAGCAAGGGTTACTGTCGAGCTCGATGGCCTTGCGAGGGTGTTGCAGGCGGCGTCTTTTTTGTCACATGTCTTCCTTGTCGTTGATGCCGTTTACAGTGTACGTAGACGCTAGTGAATGAATGGATTATACTTATTTCTTTCATCCTGTTCTCGCGCGTTGCGCATGCTACTGTTTGCTCTTCTTTGACAAAGACATTGGCGGCTATGTGATTTGAGGACATCCTCAGAGCATTGTCACACGCCGTCACAACCTCTCAGTCCCCAACTACCATGTTCAGTTCTGAGTCTATCGATACCGACGACGATGGCTAGCTCGGAAGCCTTTCTCAGAATCTGAAACTCTCATTCTCAGTCTTCGCATCCGTTCGTAACCTCTTCAATATTCTCCACTACCAGCCTACTACCGACTCCTATCCAATTTTTTTATCGACCCGCTGCTACCCAAACCCGTTTATGCCCCTTGCGTTTCGTCTATAGGGGGCCGTCTCGAGAAACGGCCAGTGACGAAGCTCTGATGTGGTTTTTCTTAACATATATCCGACGGGTTTTCACTCTGTTGTGCTTGCTAGCGTTCCGTTCGCCAATTTTTCTCTCTAGACATGACGACACCGACGTTTTGCAAATACTCTGGACACTTTTTTCTCTCTCGTCTTTGCGCCCGTGGCCTTGTCCATAACTACAAAATTCCTCCCTCATATGCAGCACAGGTCTATGGGGGTGTCGCTGACGAAGAGTACATGGCATTTAGGCCAATTGGGAGAAATGGGGATAAGGGAGAGCGCATCGGTAGCAAGGGCTCGATATTGGGCTGTGGCTTAGGAGCACTGGCAACATTTCGTCGGGTTCATGCTTCTTGTGGATCAAACCTTCACATCCGCAGATCATCCGACAACGTTCTCGAAGCTCACGTTATTCTTCCTCTCGCGAATGCTCCTTGCTCGATCGTTCTCCGCAACATCATTTCAGTCTGCAACACTGTGCCACGGAATTTGGCCTTCCTTGCCTCGCCAATCTCCAAGGCTGAATCAGTTCGACGATCGCACCGAAGAACCTGATCTAGAATGAAACGCGGGCGAACTCAATAAACCGCTCGGTCCGGGTATATGGGGTTGATGTGACAGGACTGTGGGCTTGAAACGACACGCTCTGAGGGCTGTTTCTAGAAGAATTGCCCTCGCAATTGGTGTTGCCTCGGACTAGCGTCGACCTACTCGAGCCTGGCACGAGAACCGAATCTCTACGGCTACTTGGGCGAAGTTAGGTCTCTTCTTGATAACTCGTCTGATGTGCTCACGCGTTCATGTGGGCATGAGGAACCGACAAAACTTAGACCACAAGGAACTCAATAGCCACGAAGTACCGAGCGTCGTAGTCCTACTTCGGGTCTACTAGCTCGTTGGCAGTCGTCACGTTCCTCCAGCGTATCTGAAAAAGGTCAAAAACAAGAGATCACTGCAACGACTACTCGAGACTTTAACATTATCAAGGACCGGTGGCCACAACAGGATGAATAATCCATACTTGAGTAATCCGAGCGAAGTCTGCGACTCGAGAAAGCAGGGCTAGGAATCAGGATCAAGCTGAGACGTCTAACGAGGATGGCTCTGGATGCAGGGCTGCTTCGAGAAAACCCGCTTCGCAACAAAAGCGTGCCAACCACCCGGAGCTCCCGTGATATTGTGCATGATATCCATTTCTTGGAGAGAAATCACACCCTCTACATCGGGCAGTGGTCATCGGTGATTGTCCCTATACGCTTTCTTGAGTCACTGGTGAAACAGGCGAAGTCGGAGGCTACGAGGGAGAGCGGCTTCATCGAATGACGAAGATGTCCGTGTCTCATGCCCGCAACGCTCCCCTGACTGTTCGCCTCGATTGTGAAGATTATATGACGCTTCTTAACCACCCTTTCATAATGGGCTTCAGTCGCGTCATAGACGTATTGTGCGCACACTCAGCGCGATGAATCGAGGTCGAGTTCAAGGGCCTAGCGTATCCCTATGTTTTCCCCGTTACCTGCCTTTTCCCTGCCACCCAGAGTATCAAAGAAAATTTTCCGTATCCTCACAGGTTCACCAATTTTGTTAGAACCCGTTCACGCTTGACTCACATATTCGATTCTTCATGCCCGACTCTTCGGAGCATTGATATCAAGGACCTTAGATATCGAGAGCCTGTTGAATATCATTTCATGGTGACAGATTGAAGACCGGTGCTTGTAACGCCGGAACGTTCTCCTTTGGGCAAGAGCGTGTATTTTATATAATCTACAACGCTGTAGACAAATATCATCATGACAGAACCACAAGCTTCGAGCATTGCTAGCGCTGATGTGGACCGCGAGGGTATCTCGAAAGTTGATCGCCGAGTTCAATCAACAGTAGAAAGTGACCTATGCGAAACGTTAACTCCGTGGTAGTGAGAACGCACATTGGGCTCTGACGCTACCCGCCGTATGTGAAGAATCACACGGCTACTCAGGATCGAGTGTGTTACGCGTTCGAAACTGTAGGCATTTTGAATATCTATGTCAGATTCCAATCGGTAATGCGAAAACTGCCTTCCGGTACGTACGCAGCAAAGAGGTGAACCATATCGCGCTGACCAAGGAGAACGAAGGTTAGCGGAAACTGCCGTAGCTCAAAACAACTCAGTCCGACTCACAGGAAGAATAAGGATCACAAACACATTGACCAGTGACAAGACTGAATGCAAAATCTTAGTTATATATCTCCCTACAAGTTCAGCGAGGATTCTCACCGAAGGTAAAACCATAGTATAGAACGCCTACGGTCAAGAGCAACGGTTTAGATGTCAAGACTCTTCCTACAGACAGCAACACACCATCTTCATAAACTGTTTTCATGAGTCTGGATGTCCCACCAGTCCGAACTGGAGAAATGATCGGTCATGAAGTTACTGAAGTAGAGTGGACCGGTCACCGGTGACTGACAGGCTGCGACCCCGGGAATCAGAATCAGGATCAGGATTGCTATCACTACCATTTAGTATCAACCGACAATAGCTCCCTACGCCGAGCCATGAACTTACCAGTGTCGTAGATTATCAGCAACACCCAGCACAAGTAGAGAGCGCGGCTTTCGCCAGAAACAAAACACCCTTGGAAGTGGGGGAATGGCAATCTAGTATCTTTCTAGGTGTCAAATGATAATCTTTCGGGTGTTAAAGTTTAAGAAGAGACTTACACTGAGTTGCATTCAAGAATTGGTGAAGGAGGACAAAACATGGTATCCATATCCCAAGATAAAAAATAACAAGTCCAACTCCTACTCGAGCATGTCCCTGCCAAACGGCCCAGATACGAATCGTGAGTAACACTGTGCCCGGCATGATGAATCCACATCCTGGAGGTGTTAAAGATGCTTGGGTACTCCATACCTTCAGAGAGGGCAATACCAATGGCAAGGCACCCTGAGAGTATGGTATAAGGTGTGAGCGTGAGCCTTGAATGCACTATAGTATTGATGCACCTACATCCGCTGATATGATAAGTTATGTCGCAATATTGCGGGCTTGTATTGTCCACAAAGTGGTCTGGGTGAAAACAACAATGGGGATCATGCAATGGGCAAGTGGTGACCAATAGACGTACGCTGGAGTCCTACACCTATGATATCTAAGAAGGGAAGGTATCGCTGTAACAGATAGAGAACTGTGATGATGGACCACTGCTTGCTCCAAATATGTCGTATCTCCGAGTCGACGTTGAGAGCAACATCATACACGAATAACGTTGAACTGACAACTGCAAGGGCATAATAAGTTAAAGTTACAGCGCCAGCCACCCGAGGGCGAAACTGACCGTCCATATACTGATTCACGATTAGCAGATGGCATTGACATTAGTAGGGCTCGCGCTCACCGTAACTATTTTCTGTTGTTCAAGCGCAGTAGTGACGACAGAGATGTCAGCCATTGGGTCCCAGATTATCTAAGTGACACCGAGACAGGAAAACTTCTTTTATGTGGCAGAAATAACCGCGCTACCTTCTCAGCTGTTAGGTATGGCGGTGCGCGGCGGATGGACGAAAGCTCTACGTCTAATAAGCCCTCACTTGAAATGCGGGGCCGATGAGCTGGTGGTCGCGAGCTCATAACTCGTAACACACGCAAGGCTGGGGGAAGCGCAGCATAGAGGCGACGATCAAAGAAAAAGAGAAGGGCATTGGGCAAAAATGGCCGCTGAACAATGACACTGGTCGGGTGATAGGACGGATCGCGAGGAGATTGTCGTTATCAAAGCGATGACGGCATATTCTGAACTCGCCATGAATCACGCCGCCCGCGAGATCTTTGCTCTGCCTCTTCAAATCGATCCCTCGAAGACCCGGAGTTGAGGCAATCCGACATCCTAGATAGCCATCGTCACCCGTGACCGGGTTACCATCAAGGGCGGTCGATGCTCAGTATGGTGGCAAGACAGGCAGAGCTTCCGTCGTCTCTCAGAGTTCAATACTAACTCCCACCGCTATTTGGCACACCCAAAGGTACAACACAAAACAAGATTCATCTAATCACCACACTAGGTTTACACCGCATGGTCCCGCGTAGTCCATCAGATACTCGGTCGCTCACAGGCTGACAGAAAGCCATCCAATAGAGATGAGATCACTTAGCGCCAGGACAGAATCAACCAGCAAGGCAATGATAAGCACAAGGTATTTCTCTTGAGGCAACTCCTGCAATACTATGTCATTCCAAGTATCATCATGGCCGGCGCATCAGACTTCCCGCATTCCAAGCGAGATGTTCGATACTGAGTCCGACCGAATCCTATTCAGATCCATAATGCAGTTCCCAATTTGATTCGTGCAAATGACCTGGCTTTGAGATTGCCACTCGACGCGTTTGGTGACTTCTGTAATCGCCTGTGAGAGGAAGATCAAGGTATGATGGAAGGAACTTGAGATTTGTCGAACAGGAATGTCTTCACAAATGAGATTTTAACGTACAGGCAGAATGACCCTCGCGAGACAAAGTGACTATGGCCTAGACCTGTCACTGTTCCGTATATGACGAGGCAAGCTGGACTTTTAACCTGTGCTTCAAAGTTCGTACAATCCATGATGACATATAAGGTGAATATTACAGCAACTGAGCCACAAAGGTTGAAAATTTACTAGTATCATGATTATTGTGACCGAGACATTTTGGATGTTAGTGGCCAGGTTCAATCAACGCTCAAGAATGATATATCTGATATGTCTGTCTCGTGAAGGTGGCTGGAATACACATCAGTTTGCAATGCTACCCGTCGTATATGAAGTATAGCATGGCTGCAGAGAATTGAGTGCATTACATTTTCCAAGCTATAAATCTCAATGTTAGCAGCTGATGTTGACATGGAACCAATGTATTTAGTACCCACACAACAAGGAGGTAAATCATGCCATCTTGCTGATCAAGTAAAGTGAAAGGAGGTCAGCTGAAGCAGCTGTGGCTCCAGAAAGCTCACATCTGCACTCACAGAAAGGGTAAGAACAACAATTACATTGATCAGCGATAGGACTGAATGTGAGACTGTTAATAGCCTGGGTATGGTACCGAGTCCAGTAGGAATTCTCACGCAAGATGAAGCCATAGTACAGAACACCTGTCAAGGACAGCAGATTGAGTAAGGAAGTGGTTCTTGGAAGAGGGCAACTCACCATCTTCGTAAATGGTTTTCATGAGCCTGGATCTCCCGCCAATCCTAACTAGAGCAAGGATCAGTCATATATTTACTAGAGCAGGAGTGACCAACAGGCTGAAACCGCAGGAATCAGGATCATTGTCAGCATCACTATGCCAATTATTACCAGTCAATGTAGAAGTTTGGATGTAAGACATGAGCTTACCAGCATCGTAGATCATCATCAACACCCAGCACAAGTAGAGAACACGACTTCTGGCGGAAACAAAACACCCTCGAAAATGAGGCAAGGGTAGTTTAGCAACTTCTGAAGCGTCAGTCTATGATTCTCCAGATATCAAAGACAACACTTACACTGACTTGCAACTAGGAACTGATAAAAGAAGATAGAACATGGTATCCATATTCCTAGATAAAAAACAACAAGTCCAACTCCCACTCGGGTTCGTCTTTGCCAAACAGCCCATATACGAATTGTGAGCAGTGCTATACCCGATGTTTTAACTTTGTGTCCAGGCGGGTGCAAAAAATAGCTAAATATCGCACACCTTCAGAGAGGACAATCCCAAGGAGGATGCACCCTGAAAGTATGGTATAAGCTGCTGAAGTGAGCCTTGCGGCCGTGTTAAAATACTTACATCCACTGATACGATAAGCGATATTGCAATATTGCAAGCCCGGGTTATCCGCGAAGTGGTCTGGGCAAAGAAGGGTGGTGAGGATCACCCGATGGTCCAGTGAAAATCAGCAAACGCACACGGAAGTACCACACCTATAATAGTCAAGAAGGGGAGGTATCGCTGTAACACGTAGAGAACTGTGACGATGGACCATGGATTCCCCCAAATGTGTCGCATCTCCGAGTTGAAGTTGAGAGTAACATCATAAATGAGTAACCCCGAGCTGGCAACTACGACTCCGTATCGCAGCTAAGTTATAGTGCCAACCACCTGAGGGTCAGACTCACCGTTCAAATACTGAATTGAGATCAGCGAATAGCAGCAATGTCTGTCGTGTCCGCACTCACCGTAACCACAGTGTTGTGCTCAAGCACAGCAGTGATGGCAAAGATGTCAACCATTGGATCCATGTTGGTGAGGTTATACCAAGACGGGGAAACTTGCTTTATGACAGAGAAACTTGTTTTATGGCAGAAGCAATAGCGCTACCTTCTCAACTGAATTGGCGGTGCGAGTCCGGGTTTCCATTTGGAAGATGATCATTTTATGATCATAACCTAAGTATATCACAGAGCGGACGAGTCTACACTCCTTCAATGGTTCTATCAGACTATGTATCAGGGAAATAATATGAAACAAAATTAAAACACTCCCAAATGATCAAAGGGCATAGTGTTAGATGTCAGAAAAATGTCAGCTGAGAACCCGAGGGTCTTGATTACGATGGAGTACCGAGATATATTGCGAGGGTTTGGATGCGACCCCGCCATTGCCGCTCGCAAATGGAATCTGTTTTATTTTTTGCTGGACACGGCTCAAGAACGAGTCATATTGTGTCCCGTGTCCTGGCTACCGACTTCCTGTTCCCCCCACCGCTGGTTGAATTCTGTTTCCTTCTCCCCACAGGGTATGTTCATACGGGCAGAATATCTTCCAGCGGGCGGTAGCCTATCAAATTGTATCAAGAAGCTTGTAGGGGGTCTTGGCCAGCTACAGGGCCCGTAAGCGTGAAAAGACGTTGCCGTCGACACTGTTCAAAGAGGAACAAAAAGGGGAGAACGGAACAGCGCACACTCAGCAGGGTTCATTACATGATTGAGAAAAACCCCGCACAACAGCCTAATTTCCCGTCCTCAACCCATTACATTCCTCGATGGGTCCCATACGGATGAGCTTCTCCAAGCCCGAGACCTGGGCTGTCGAGTCGACGAAGTACACAGGGCTGAAATTTGAGAGATGGCCTAGCGGCGGATATGAGGCGGATAGATACTAACGAGCCCTGCGTTCGAGGAAATAAGGACGAGAGGTTCGGAAACTGGCGTAGTTCCGAGCAGACATAAGAACTGATTTTTCGTTGCCTTCAACCATCACCTCGAGATATCCCGTACAGACTAAACTCTCCAAGCCCGAATCCTAGGTCAATGCATCGACGAAAATACACAGGTGAATTTGGAAGCAGCCGCCTGCTCAGATGGTGGGAGTCCGTGTCCTGGAAGAGGGAATAAGAGGTATGAGAAGATGGTAATTTGATCATCGGTGACTCCCTCAATCAAAGTTGAGAATGACGAATGATTTTGACTCTGGCAGGACTCTGACTCGGAGCAAGCCAAATTCCGCCTGAGGTACTCGAGTTTGGATTGTTCGGCGACCACAGATACAATTTTCGAAATATCATCGCTTGAAGATTGAATATGGGGAAACTCAAAGAGAGGGGCTGAATATTGTCGAATGCGAGGACTCGGCAAACAGGAAGAATCGTGCACAGTGCTTGCGAGCCGTGGACAAAGTACTTGATT
Source organism: Marasmius sp. AFHP31 (assembly GCA_024721195.1). Lineage (NCBI taxonomy): Eukaryota > Fungi > Basidiomycota > Agaricomycetes > Agaricales > Marasmiaceae > Marasmius > Marasmius sp. AFHP31. The sequence continues at coordinate 13,701 of JANHQD010001603.1, read as the reverse complement.
TCCCTTCCAGACTATCGGCTGGGCGCAAAGACGAGGACAAAAAACTTCCAGGCTTCCAAGAGGTTTTAAAATGGATACTGTGGCGCCGGTGTGTACCATGCAGGCCGGAGCATCCTAAGCGCACGTTCGATTGGTTTACCCCAACAGAATGTTCAAGCATTCAAGCTTACAAGCTACAATTTTAGCGCCGGCGGACGTGGGAGTTTGTACTCGATTCCGGGGAGAGTACGTCTGGCCACCGCCACTCTGGAGTTGAATGTGTAATAGGACTTCACCGGCCAGTGAGGAGGAAGGCTCTCGTTTTGAAGACATAGCTAGATGAAGGATTCGATTTGTCACTCAGCACTCAGTCATAGCAAGAATGAGACAGACGGGTCTTTCGAATCAAGGCCTAACCGAGAGTCCGCCACACATCGCGACCTGACCACGACTTCCTTTGATCCGGCAATAAAGGAGGAAACTGCCAACTGGCGACTCGGAAGACTCGAGGACGCTCAGTCCTCTCGTGATCCCAAGTCCTTCGTAGTTTTATCTTGGCTTTGTCGGTTCCTTTACTTATGTCCATATAAATGTGTGACTGTACCACAGTAGACATCAACTTGACTGTGATGGGTGTAGTGCCAGGACAAATATAGCCAGTGCTAGGTAAATGTAAGCGCGAGATTTACTCCGCAGCAATTCCTCCGAGAACACTCTACTCAATGTGTTGTCACAAGTACAGTATCACCGTGACTTTTTGTAACCCGAACAAGGCATTTGCTGAACCTGACCGTGTCCCTTTCATGTCCATCGGTACAGTCCTCTGTTTGACTCTTCCGGACAAACCGGGCTTGAGATCGTAGAAGGGTTGAGGTAGAGAATAGTAATTTTGATGCATTCCGATAGGTCGGAGAGAAAGACGACGAAGGGCCCACATTTATGTGCAAAAAGCCAGAGCGACATGGACTCGAGAGGACTGATGGAACATCGCGGAAGAGATGCGCATAAGCGAGGGTCCTTCCAAGCCGAGGAGGTACTCGCTTTGTGTCTTGAGACACTCCCTTCAGTTCGAATTCCTTCCACTGACTCGCTCTTTAAGTTCCCATTCCCACTCCCATTCCTATTCCTTCCTGGGCCTGAGCGCCCGACCTATTCATAAGTGACGCCTACGTATATATACCCGTTTAGATGTGCGCTAGGGAGAAGCATCTCTGACAAACTTGAAGCCGTGCGACCTGTATCAACTCCGCTTGGATTTTCAAGTGTCCGCAGAGAACTCAGCGCTAGGACAGATTCAACTGGCGAGGCAACGGTGAGCACAAGAGATTATTCTCAAGACAACCCCCGCGATGCTATGTCGTTCCAAGGATCATCATGGCCGGCACATCCAACTTCCTGTGTTCCGAGCGAGATGTTTGATGTTGAGCTCCACCGCATCCTATTCAGATCCATCAATGCAATTCCGAATGATTTGATTCGTGCGAATGACCTGGCTTCGAGATTGCCACTCAAAGCGTTGAGCTCTGTAATCGCGTGCGAGAGAAAGGTCAAGGTATGATGGAGGGGCACTTGAGATTCGTCGAACGGGAACGTTCTCACATGTGAAATTTCAAGGGACAAGCAGAATGGCCCTTGCAGGACGAAGCGACTATGGCCTGGACCTGTCGCCGGTCCGTATATGGCGAGGCAAGCTGGGCTTTTAACCTGTGCTTCAATTTTCATAGAATCCATAACAACGTATAAGGTGAATAATACAGCGACCGAGCCACGAAGGTTGAAACTTTACAGTATTATCTTGACTACCGAGATATTTCGGAAATGAGTTGCCAAGTTCGATCAACGCCCAAAAAGGATTCATCCGGTATGCCTATCTCGTGAAGGTGGCTGGAAGACACATTGGTTTGCGACGATACCCGTCGTATGTGAAGAATAGCGTGGCTGCAGAGGATCGAGCGCATTACGTTCTCCAAGCTATAGACCTCGCCGTTAGCCGCTGATGTTAATATGGAACCAATGTCGTACGCACACAGCAAAAAGGTAGATCATGCCATCGTGCTGCCCGAGTAAAGTGAAAGGAGGTCAGCCGAAGCAGCCGCGGCCCAAGAAAGCTTGCGTCTCCACTTACAGAAAGGGTAATAACGATGACATTGATCAGCGATAAGACTGGATGAGAGATCGTCAATAGCCTGGGGATGGTACCAAGTCGAATGGGAATTCTCACGCAGGGTGAAGCCATAGTACAGAACGCCTGTCGAGAATAACAGTTTATTATCGTAATCGTTCTCGGCAGAGGGTAACTCACCATCCTCGTAAATGGTTTTCATGAGTTTGGATCTCCCGCCAATCTGAACTAGAGCAGGGATCAGTCGTGAACACACCAGAGCAGGAGTGACCGACAGGCTGAAACCGCAGGAATCAGGATCATGATCAGCATTACTGTGCCAATTGTAACCAGTCAATATCAATGAAAATTCGGATGTAAGCCATGAGCTTACCAGCGTCGTAGACCATCACCAACACCCAGGACAAGTAGATGACATGACTTCCAGCGGAAACAAAACACCCTCGAAAATGAGGCAACGGTAGTTTAGCGACTTCTGAAGCATCAGTCTATAAGTCCTCGGTCGCTAGAGCAGGAACTCACACCGAATCGAATTTTGGAATTGATGATTGAAGACAAAACTTGATGTACATATTCCTAGAAAAAACACGACAAGTCCAACTCCCACTCGAGTAGATCTTCGCCAAACGGCCCAGATACGGACTGTGAGTAGTGCTGTATGATCCGACGTTCTGTAACCTGCCAAGTGCGAAAGATGATCAAACGTTGCAAACCTTCAGAGAGTGCAATCCCGACGGCGACAATCCCTAAAGGGATCTGTGAGGGACTTGTGTATGCATTGCATTAAGAATAATCCACCTACACGTGCCGATGCGATAGCTTATGTCGCAATGACGCAGGCTCGGGTCGTCCGTAAATTGATCTAGGCAAGCAAAAATAAAGATAAATGAGGACCACGCAATGCGCAAGTGAAGCGCGATTTGCGTACGCTCAAGCACCACACCTATGATAGTCAAGAAGGGGAGGTATCGCTGTAACAGGTAGAGAACTGTGACGAAGGACCACGGCCTCCTCCAAATAAGTCGCATCTCCGAGTCGAAGGTGAGAGTAATATCATAAATGAGTAACGCCAAGCTGGCAACTGCGACTCCATATTGCAGCTAAGTTGCAGTGCCAACCACCTGAGGGTCAGACTCACCGTTCAAATGCTGAATCGAGATTAGCGAATAGCAATAACGTCTATCGTATCCGCACTCACCATAACTACAGTCTGGTGCTCAAGCACAGTAGCGATGGTAGAGATGTCGACCATTGGATCCAAGTTGTTGAGATGATACCAAGACAGGGAAACTTGTTATATGACAGAAACGACAGCGCTCGCATCACGGCTCCAGGTGGGAGTCCGGGAGCCATTCGGAAGATAATCATAACCTAAGTATATCACAGTGTGGACAAATCTACACACCTCCAACGGTTTTCTTAGATCATGTATAACCCTTGCCACTTTTAGAGCGACGGCATGATGCATGAATCAGCGGGGATGTCGGAGAAAGGTGCCTGTGACGATTCATTGTCAGGACTGAGCACTGAACCCCCAGGCAACATACCTTCCATCAGACGTGAAGTGTACCTGAAGCGTTGAAACGTATGACGACTCGTGAAGCCCAGAGACATGTCTGGTATGTTGTGAGAAACCGTAGGTACTCTCGCGTTCTAGGATCTATCCTCAATGTTTCATGACCTTGCGAATGAGTGCGAGAGAAGAGCGAGACGTCTCTTACAGCTAAAGACTAGGAGAGGATGTGGGGATTGGCAGACGCATACCCTCTGTTCTACGAAAGGCCATAGGTCAGATGTTAGAGAAATGTCGACTGAGGACTCGTAGGGGGTCTTGATTACGGTGGAGTAACGAGATATTGCGAGAGCTCGGATGCGACCCCGTCATAGCCGCTCGCGAATGGAATCCGTTCTATATTTTGCTGAACACAGCTCAAGAACGCGTCATATCGTGTCCCGTGTCCTTGCGATCGACTTCCTATTCCCCCCCCACTTGAATTCTGCCTTCAGCCAAAGCCTACAGGGTGTTCATACGGGCAGAACATCTTCCCAAGCGACCGACAACCTATCAAATTGAGAAGAAGCCTGTAAGGGAGTCGTAGCCAGCTACGAAGCCTGTAGCCGTGAAAAGATGTTACCGTCGACATTCTTCAAACTGGCGTGGTTCCGAGCTGTCTGTCGTGAGTGATCGACAAAATACTGATTTTTCGTCGTCGTCACCCACCACCTCGAGATATTCCGTACAGACCGGACTCTCCAAGCCCGAATTCTGGGTCATTGCGTCGACGAAAGTACACAGGTGAACTAGGAAGCAGTCGCCTGCTCGGATGGCGATACTCCGTATCCTGGAAGTGCGAATACGAGGTATGGGAAAGATGGCGATTCGATCATTAGTGACCCCGAACACAATGATGACTCTGACTCAGAGCAAGCCAAATTCCTAAACTGCTTTCTTGATCCCAGATTCCGCTTGAGATACTCGAGTGTGGATCATATTATTCGGCGCCTAGGGATACAATTCTCGAGATAATACGACTTGAGGATTGCGTGTGGGGAAACTCGAGGAGGGAGGCTGAATATCGTCGAATGGGAGGATTGAGCAAACAGGAATAAAAGTGCTTGAGAGCCATGAAAAAAGTACTTGCTGTCCCTTCCAGACGATTGGCCGTGCGCAAAGACGAGGACAAAAGAAAAAAAAAAAAACAACTCCCAGGCTCCAGCGCCCGACGCCCTTCAAACATCGGCGTCACAGTCAGAGAGAAAAAGGGGAACGGAGCGCTAGCAAACAACGAAGCGTAAAGACCGTAGTTTTGGGGAAGAAAGAGACCGGTACCAGAGCTATCCCTCGAGATAGCCTCGTACTGACCGAAGACCTGTATGTGCCTAACCAAGTGCGCGCTAGGCTCGATGACATTGATAGGAATTGGTAGGAGCGGAAGGGGATGGAGAGGTTATACAGATGGGTGAGAAGGCCGAGAACGAGAGTTTCGAGTTTTGAAGCTTGGTGTAGTTAGCCATCCGAATCAACCAGGATTGTTACTACCGATAGACACCGAATTGAACATGGTGGTCGGGACTGGGAGGTTGTGACGGGGTGTGACACAAGCGGCTGCTCTAAGACTTGTCAGGAGTTCTCGAATGTACACCACCGACGCCCGAGATGTCAAAGGAGAGTACACAATGGAGCAAAGAAAGAGAAAGATAAAATCAGATCTATTAATTTACCAGCGTCTACGTATGTACACGGGCGTCAACATCAGAGTTACAGTAGGCACATGACACAAAAGGACCACACAATCCTCGAAAGCACGTCGAGCTCGACAGTAACGTCGACTTCAGCACCTGCAAACACCCGATAGTCGACTTCAAACCATTCGATTCGGTAAGAAATCCGGCTAGAAAAACCCAGCGACCGTAACTGACGTCCACAACCGAATTTTGATTTCGTAGGCCAGCACCCTGAGTTCCAGCTCGAAGCATATCGACTGAAGAATGCCGGCGTTGACTCTCGATTCATCCGTTTTGGAGGTGGCTGAGAAGGTTGAGGCGTCTAGTAACACCGGTAGCGGTCTCTTGGCCAGATTGGCATTGGTCGGAGTGCTGGTCGTCGTCGCTGCGGTAGCGGCCAAAAAGTGGATCTTTCCCTACGCCGTCGAGGACCTGGAGGACTTGGTGAAGAGTATTGACGAATTGATTAAAGGTAATATGCGTCGTGAGTGGAATTTGTTGGGGGGTTCTGCAAAGATATTTAGACGTAGGCTTCAGAGGTGAGTGTGGAGTTGTGCGTACCTTGCATCCGGAATTACTAACTTTCGCCTCTTGAATCTCCACCAAATCTCTTCGTACTCTCGAAAACGATCCTTTAAATGCCCCGTATGGTTAACTTGAACCCAACGTAGACAGAACGAGGAGGTGCGCCAAATCAAGATGAGGGGTGTCGCCGAGCCGGAAAGGACAAAGCCTCTAGCTTGGATGATCTTCCAATGGGATCAGTTGAAGCGCGTGAACGTTTGCCATGCGTTGCTGTCGCAGTTGAAGTATGAATTGATGGTGCGTGGGCTTGTCCATACCTAATGGCGAGAATATTCAGAAAAATATTTGATATAGCTCGAGATCGAGGATAGAGAACGTACCTTCCGTGCAAGGGAATCGTCCTCGTCCACGATGGTGTAATACCATCCAGCACGCTGTCGCTTTCCGAAGGCGTTGAGCATCGTTGTCGTCCCCCACGGTCATCATCCGCCACCGCTACCGTCTGCTTCTCCGCTGTTATCCCCACAACATATGATCTGTTTCTGCTGTCCTCTGGCCTCCCATATTGCCTCCGCGTGTTGCTTGAATATAATCTATGTGCATTGCTGTGTCCAACGACCCAGGAAGAGCGAACAAGGAGACCGCGAGGCAACGGTGATATTCAGCATGACGACTGCGACGTTGACCTGGTTTTCTCTGGATATCCCCCGAATTCACGGGCCTTGATCAAGCAATTCTGGTGGACAATAAATGTGGTAAGTCAATGAGGTCGAGGAAGAACAGAAAGACAGTCGTACCGTTGGCAGTGAAGCTGTCAGTGTACACGTTGCTGGATCAGAAAGCGTGTTCAATAGGCAAATCATCGACATTTTCTCGGCTATTCTGGGCGATTTGAATTTGAAGAGTATGAGCGGGCGCTGAAGAGTCAGTGTGAGGGAGAGAAGAAAGAGGAGAAGGAGAGACTAAAGACGTACCGCAGTCCTTGAGGGCATGAATCCTGAAGTATTAGGATGGCAGACAATAACCTGGTGACGAGTCGGGAGGATTGCGAGCAACGACTTTCCAGGACGGTTTGCAGTCGCGCAATCCAAGAAAGTGAATCATAGTGAGCGAAGTATTTGAAGAGGAATGGGAGGAGTATCCGGGGTCCGACAGCGGAATCGCAATGCGGCGCAGATTCGACGATTGTGACTCTCACGATCCAATTGTCATTGATCCGTGCAGTAAAGACTCTCACACAGGTCACAAAACGACTCGTAAGTTCAATCCTTTTGCAACTGCAAAAGTGAGTGGTGATTAATGATTTCTTGATTTTTCCGCCGACCTTTTACGTTCAGGATTACGGTCGTAAAAATCTGGCCCGCGTGTCGTGACAGCAGTGACCGAGCAGGCCTCAGATCTCAGACGCGCTTTGTCCATTTCTCACAGATCGCGGTAACTAATGCCTAACTAATTGAAATTAGTGCCGGGCGCTAGAAGGCCCTAGAGCGTCTAAAGATGGGATGGTGAGAGTTCACTGTCCATTTCTGTCCTGCTCTCACAGGTCCTTCTAGCGCCTGGCACTAATTAGCCATTAGTTACCGCGGGATATCTGGGGATCGGATCTGGTACCAGGCCTCGTTCTGAAAACCGCCACGAGGGGATTCCTCATAAAACCTTTCGCCAAAGCATTTTATCTACAAGCTCTCATGATGGACCTCGATCTGCCATGTAGAGCCTCTACGTCTCCTCGGCGAGATTCTGAGGAGCCAAATAAAACTTGATACGCAAGTCCCCCGGACACCCCTTACACAGTCAACTCGCTTTCTTCCGTCTCGTCTTCCTGCCTCTCCCCCACGTTAGCCTGTTTTTCAACAAAAATTCAACGAAACGTCTCATTTGTCTCTGAATCCCTCGACTTTCGCCTCACCTTTGATCTACACTTTTTTATCCTCCCACATTCAAGCTTCATAATCCTCTCCCCCGACGCAGAACGTGGATACTCAAGGACAGGCCAGTTGATAGGACACAATGTCCATTAGCGCTTCAAGCCGTGGCTGGTACTGTCTTTTCTGTCTGACTCGGCACATTTGTCATCTCACATAGACTCTAGAGACCATTGACCCTAGGTGTCCTCGCGCCATATGCGAAGGAACGCGTGGCCAGCAAGGGTTGAATGTATTACGCGCTCGAAGCTGTAGATCCCCGATTGCGAGCGTTAGATGTTGATAAGTGGCATAAAGTCTGGTACGCACCCACTCAAGAGTTGACACAAGTCAATCTGCGAAGGGAAAGGACGTTAGCGGAAGCCACCAGAGCTTATAAAGCTCGGATTTTGACTCACGGGGAGGGCGAGGATGACCACGACATTGACCAACGATACCACTGAATATGGGATGTTAGTATCATGGTCTGTTGCCTATGTTAAGGGATACACACGGAAAATGAGGCCATAGTATATAACACCTGTTGGGAGTAGCGAATTAGATACCAAATCTGAACTAGAAAGGAACTCACCATCCTCGTAAATGGCTTTCATGAGTTTGGACCTCCCACCCGCTTGAACTACAAAATGAACCAGTTGCGGGGGCTTTGTGAGGGTCGTCAATCTGGATGCAACTTACAGTGTGAGATCCCAGGAATCAGGATCATGATCAGCATCACTATCACCACCGTTCAGTATCAACCATGTCCCGTGGGCCAAGACTAGCGACTCACCAGTGTCGTAAATCATCAACAACACTAGGGGCAAATAGATGTTACTGTTTCCACCAGAAATCATACACCCTTGAAAATCAGGCATTAGCAGCCTACTGACTGATAGAGCGTCAAATATAAATGCCCCCGTATACCCCCGTACACTAAAGGAAAGACTTACATCGAGCCGACTCCAAAAATTGTTGGAGCAAAACGAAACATGGTGCCCACATGCCCAAGGAGAAGACGAGGAGCCCAATTCCTACTGGCGTACTTCTTTTCCATACGGCCCAGATACGGAGTGTAAGGAGTACTTCAGAGCGCGGGAGATGAGTTCTAATGTCCGGCGCCAAAAATTAAGTGAGCGTTACACACCTTCAGAAAGAACAATCCCGGCGATGAAGGACCCTGAAATAGAATTTTCATGCATGTCAGGGACTCGTATGAATTCAGAGTACTGATTCACCTACATTTAATGATGCGGAAAGCAATCTCGCAGTTTGACGGGCTCAAGTTTTCCGTGAATTGGTCTGGAAAATAATGGGACACTAGTAAGTGGACAGTGAGCAAAGCAAGAGCGACACTCGTACAGTAGAGTAGCGCCCCTGCGGTATCAAGGAAGGGGAGGTATCGTTGTATCACGTAGAGGACCATACAGGGTGACCAGTCCCTCCCCCAGATATGGCGCATCTCTGACTTGAGATTGAGTGCAATGTCGTAGATGAGCAACGTCGTGGTGGCAACTACAGGAAAGTATCGAAGCCAGTTCCATGTGACATATGTTCAGTGAGACTAACCGTCCATATACTGCATGAAAATTAGTTGATAGCTATAATCTTTGCCATGGCTCGTACCCCCAAACTCACCAAAACCATTGTTCGATGCTCAAGCACGGTAAAGATGTCGGCCATATGAGTTCAAGACGTTGAGTTTATACTGAGGCAGCATTGAGCAAGCTTTTATATCGTCGAAAGGCCAGTGCTGCCTTCCCATCTATCACTCGAGATAGGAGACCGAGGTTCAGCATGATGTCTGATATTAAGGTGGCATGGAATATTCGGTGTTGAGATTCTTTCGCGTCACGATCATCGTTCAATCATTTCTTCCACCCACGTGGTGCCAAGTGCAAGAGAAGCAGGGACTGCGAAGTTTCCACTATAGACGATGGCCATGCGAGGCAAAGATTTGTTAACAGGGGTTAGAAATGGAGATAAAGGGATGGACAAAGAGCATTGGAGGCTATTGGCCAGTTGATAGCATTCAGATAGGAGATCGCGAGCTCGAGAAGGGTCATGATGATTGTGATTAAAGGATGAATGTCACGGCATATTTCGGACAGATCTCTTGAGCTTGGACCTCCATCTAAAGACTGAGGATGAAGCAAACTCAATCAACTTCGGGTACCCATCAGCGGCTGTCAATGCTCAACGTGTGGAGCCTGGAGTTGTTGCTCAAGCTTGGACATGTGTCCTGAAGCGCTAGACGTTAAGGCTTTGGATACAGACACGACGGCGGCAGAAGTTGACTAGCAGAGACAACGACAGAGAAGGCAGAGACAGCGAGCAAGGAGCAAGAGCGAGTAAGGATCTGGTCCCAATGACAAGTTAGATATATTGAAGATAAAGAGAAACAAAGTTAGCTACTCACCTGGTCCCAATGACAAGAGGTCAAGATGAGGGACCAGGTGTAAACTACCTAGCTTATATACTGGGATATGAGTTGTGCGAGAATAAAGACAGAAAATAGGAAACAAGGGGAAAACAATAGGAGTCCAGGTATGGAATAAGAACAAGTCCAGAACAAGTAGCTGTTGTGTATAAAGGAACAAAGAGAACAAAGGAAACAATGGGTGGGATAGGTTGTGAAGATGATGTGAAAGAACAAGGATGGGAAAGGAAATGATGGGAATGATGGGAAGAGGGGAACTGGGTATCTGGGCGTCAAAGTGACAATCAGGCGCTGAAAGGGGAATGGGCGCTAAGAAAGGAAAAGATAGGGGGAAAAGCAGCACTTCATGACAGCATGAAGGTTCCATCGCCTCTGGAAGTTCACTGATATTAAAATTAGCCTGGTTCCTGCAACTGTGTCTAAAGGTACTATACCCCAGGTAATTTATCCAGCCACTACATTTGAATAAATAGTACATTGCGTCATTCCCATAGTCCATCACAAATCTTTGACTGCTCAAAGGCTGATGGGAAGACACCCGATAGAGATGAGACCACCTAAAAGAGAACGGTAAGCTGGAATCACAGAAACAACACAGCATATCAAGCAAACTTATTGTAGCTATTATCCTGGCAGCACACATGGTTTGCAGAAGCTGTAAACATGAACCAGTATTAGTCTGTTTTGGAGAACCTATAAACCCAACACCTGGTTTAATGCTCAAGCAAGCAGACATCCAGTACCCAGGCGCTGCAGCTGTCTCTAGCATTGCCAATGGTTCAGTTAAAACCGTGGTTTGACCGGTTTGTAACCGGACCGCCCTTAACTGGTTTGGGGGGAACCAGTTTCCCAGCAACCAGTTTACCAAACTGGTTTGGAACTGGTCAACTGCCAGGCTTCCCCCTACTAAATTTCCCCAAAAATTTTTGCATAGACCAGGTTTTATTGACCTTCAATGTATGTAGTGGTAGTAATGGACTAGTTTTAAGACTTAATTTTGGGGCTCCGCATAGGTGGGCAACTGACAGATATAGCTGTGAGGGTACCCCTCCTGGTACCTTGCATGGGCCATATCTCTACAGCAACAACTCGGATCGCTTAGCGGTAAGTTTCCCCATAACATGACATCTCTAAGCTTTAAAATGAGCCCCTGTATGTCCAAAACAGTCAAAAAACAACGTACCTAGTCTACCCCTCTCTCCTCCCCCCATCTTGTACCCTCTATATCTCCACAACCAAAACATCTTTTGACTTGCAGTAAATTGTCCCATGGTACAATGTCCTTGAGCTGTAAGATGAGCACATGAGCCACCAAAATGAATAGGAACTGACCTACCTGCCATCCCCACCCCTCCTAATATCTTGCGTGGGCCATATCTCCACAATGAGAATGCAGGCTGCTTTGCAGTAGGTTGCAACGTGATAGGACATCCCTAAGCTTCAAAGTAAGCCCCTGTACATTGAAAAATGTCAAAAAACAATATACCTAGCTTATGGAGGAATTATGAGTGGTTAAAACTGCAGTTCAACTGGTTTAAGTGGTTAACTGCTGACAGCGAACTGGTTAAGCAGATCCGATTAAGTCTGAACCGGTTTGGCCAACCAGTAACTGGACCAGACTAACCGTTGGTTACACTAGCCGTCTCACGTCAACTTCTTCGGCTGCACCAAGCACTCTGCAACATTCATCTGCTTGTCAGCAAATGTCAGCTCTACAGACTGAGGGGGATTAGTATACCATTCCCAGGGGATGTGGCAATCAGGTCTCCTTGACATGCTGAGTATATCCTGCTACAGGTGATTATAGTGGGGCACAGTTCCTTAAACAGGAGCTTATTGGGTGAGGGAGGAATGGGCTAGATAATATTGGACTGGCAGATGGTATTAGAGCAGTTGCATGCCTGTTCCAACCCATGCATGTAGAGTGTCGTTGATACCAGAAGTAATGATTGGCGGCGACTCCCTTATAGCTCATTTGATCCCTTTTCATTAATGGCTTCATGCATGGGTACCTGTTAGCCTCCAAAACCTTCATTAATGTCTGGTATCCTGTTCTTCATTAATGGTCCACCTTGCCCTGTATGCTGAGCTTCTCTTTGTTAACAGTCAGACAACGAATCAGAACTAGTACCACTACTGTTCCCCAGTCTCGCCCCCTGCTCCTGAACCAGAAACCAATCTAACAGCCCCTGCTCCCCTACCGTTTGCTGCACCACCCACTCCTGTAGGTTCTGGATCAGCTACTCCACAGTATCTCTCTGACCTCTTGCACCAATCTCCATCTCTGTAAGGAGTCGTGCGACCCGCTTAGCTACTAACTTGACTTGAGGAATGATGAAGGTGAATGCTGGCTCAAATGGATAAGACCGCTGAGAAAAATGGCAACGTCAAAGGTTATGCAACAATAGCTAATAACCTGAGAGTTAACTGGATAGCTGTGATAGCTAGATAGCTGAAAGATAGCAAGATGGCTGGGAGTTAGCTGGAAAGCTGGAAGATAGCTGGTTAAGCTGAGAGATAGCTGAGATAGCTGATAGAGCTGAGAGCTAGTAAAGCTGTATAGAATTGCCTTGGAGAAACTACTACGTAGCTATACAAGATAATACCAAGACTAAGGAGCACGAAAACAGTGATTGTAGGGTTTATATAGGTATTCGAAAGGAACAATGAGTCATAACAAGTCATAATGAGTCAGATAGGTATGTAACTGTGTATATAGAAAGATGTCCAATGGCTGTGAGAAGGCTGTACTAATTTATGGGAAGTCCAACGAGGCTGTACAAAGCTGTGAACAGATATGAATGAGTAGTCCTAAGTATTGTAGAGGCTGTGTAGGACTGTGAGAACATCCTAAGGTTGTGGGAAGGTTTTATGGATTTTATGGGAAGTTGTACAAGGCTGTACGGGGCTATGAATGGCTATGAATAGCCATACAGGATGAATTATGTGGCTTTGTGGAGTTGTGGGAACTTCCTGAGGCTGTGGGAAAGTACCCAGAGGTGTGAGAATGTTGTAGGTGACAATGGGTGATTGTGGGAGTACTAGAATGTATGCGGAATACAAGGGGATACAGATGAATCTCCCGTAATGCAGACGTCCAATAATGCATAATTTCTAAAAATGCATAGGAATCTATTGAAACGGGGTTGGTTTAGCGGGAAAATTGCATACCTCTCCGGTATCACATAATGCATAGGATTTTGACCAAAATTTCGACCTGATCAGGCTAAATTCACCTCCCATATTGCATAGTGGCGCCTGATGGCACCACATTGATGGCGCCCAGAAGTGGACCCTGCAGACGTTCAAGGGTTGCATGAGTACCCTCGCAACGTAGATCATCGGAGTAATTTGAGTTTTTTGTGCCGTGTGTTTACGACCAAGCATGCCCCCCAAGTTGAAGCCACTGGCCCTCGTCAAAAAAGGCCTTGATATTCTAAAGAGCTCGGTCAAAGAGAAAGCGGATGGTATTAGGGAACGGCTTGCACAAAAAAAGGAGGTCTCAG
>JANHQD010001602.1:0-13323 GCA_024721195.1 Marasmius sp. AFHP31 | reverse complement strand
ACGACCGGTCAAGAGGAAGAGGATGTTGGGCACAATCGGTCGGAAGAGGTGCGTTGGCTTATACCCGAGTTAAGCTCCAAACTAATTCACTTTGCCCAGATGCAAGCACAGGGACAAACCACACCAGAAGAGTACGATCCCGAAATCGAAGAACGAATGGCATCTTCCCTTGACGATTTGGGCCTCCAACGGCTCAGATCTAACTATACATCTGCGCAATCGTCTGGAAGCAGCGCTTGGGATACACCAGTTCCTCTACCGCGCACGCCTCCTCAGTCACAGCGTCGACAATCTTTCTCGCCTCCCCGTCAAAGGATATCCGTATCTGCTGGTGGTTCTCCCGATACCGGTACGCCTTGGGGAGCAGCCCAACATATGCACGAGGTTCCACCAGGCTTCATACATCAGAGTTTGAATAGCTTCGGAATAGCTTCCCATCACCCTCCTCCAGCTCCCCGAGGCGAATATCTCCCCCATCAACCTCAATCCCATCCTCAATACTCTCAGCCACTTCCACCACAATCGCACCATCCCCAACCCCAATCCCAATATTATCCTCTACCCAACCAGCCTTTGCACGGGATCGAACTCTACCCAAGCCCATCACCGAACGGTTCGTGGCACTATACGGATCCGGTGACTGGGTATCCTTCAGCTACGGGGATACGGTTCGCGAATGATACTGTTGTGATTCGGGATGGTCAACAACAGCAGAGTATGAGGGGGAGGGGAGCTCCACCTCCACAACAAGCGCCTCAACCGATTATGAGGAGGACACGACATCGACAGAGTGCGACTGTACCGTTACCTCCGACTTCGAGTGCGGAGTCTAGTCCTCAGTCGGTTGGGGTGTCATCACCGTATGGACTTGGGGCGATGGGTGTTGATGGAGCTGGTAGGGGAGGTCGAGCTTCGAGGTAGCGATCGGGTTGATGGTAGGTTTTTGTGTCTTGTTTTGTTTGTTCGTTCATTTATTGACTGTTACTTTACAGGTCTTGCTTCGGTGTCGAGATGCGGATGCCGTTTCTATCTTAGAGGTGAGAAAACATGGCTTGATGTGGCGTTGACCGTTGACAATGCTGACTACCGTCTTACTTCTCAGGCTCTGTCTAATATGTTTTCATACGCGATCTGGAATACAAAATACTTGAAGAGTTGTACCTCCACGACCGGCGTGCGACGGAGAACGGAGCACGTACATACCCTGAGTGTCGCTTGGTCAGTGCTGTATTCCAAACGACCACGGCCGCCGGGAGAGGTTTTTGGCGAAAGGTCGATGCTGACTTGACGTCTTTACGCCCCACAATTACTTGTGCGGTAGATCCTCGCCGCTGTACGAATTTGGAATCACCAAGCATCATGTCACCAACTTCCTGTCAGTTTACTGGCGATTTTGAACCGGGTACCCTCCACCGATAGAATAGGTGGCGAGTACCCGAGGTATCGTTCATTCTGGGCCTGCTTACTCAGGCTCTCTTATTTGGATCATCGGCGAGGTTTGGGGTCTGGGCTATCGTTTCTTTTTCTTCCTCAGTGGTTTCGCAGTGGACTACCGATTTTGTTTTTGTATCCGTCGGCTTTTCTCGTTATAGAATTGGGACCGGCGGCAGTAGAATGTCGAGTTGTACATAAGTACCCTCGGGAACCTGCGTCCAAATTTATTTTACTTCCAAACCATCTCATCATTTTCATGTTCCCAGCTTCATTCTTCGATTGGCGAAACTAGTGAAGGCCGACAGCCCACGGGCCCTCTGTACAACATTATCTCAGGCTCGACCTTTGAACGCGGTCATATATGACCTGCGGGTAGGCATCGCAACTGGCAAGTCTGAAGTCATACACCCCCGTTTTACCAGTCACCCTGTTGATCATCACTTAATTTCCTTCAGGTCATCACACGAACCCTCGCACCCTCCCAATACAATTCAACATCCGCTTTGACCCTGACCACGTTTTTTGAATACAATTGCCCTGAACTCGTCGCCGTCACCCGAACGAGGACAGTTTGGTTGGTTCGAACCGCGGCTGCCCTTTCTCGTCATTCAACTCCAACCTTTTTGATGAACCCTAACAACCCACCCCGTCCAACCTCAGCATCGACTCTGGCGTCTATATGACGTTTATACGCCCCGAGGATATGGTCCTCGACCAAACTCGAGCTTTGGATAGACGCGGGAGGGTTTACAAGGGGAAGTGGGTTAGAGAGGGGAAGGAGATGGGAGCTATAGCGGTTAAGATTCTGTCGCAGGATGGAACGGCTACATTCGAGGTGAGTCGGGAGTTGTAGAAGGAACGGTTGGAAACTCATCCTTCCTTCTTCTGCTGGGCAGGCACTCGCTGAACGAGGCACCATATGGGCAAAGTTGGACCATTCGAACGTGTTGAAGATTTTCGGCGTCGCACACCAATGCGCAGACCCTCTTTTTGTCGTGTCAGAATACCATCAGCGGGGAAATCTGGCAGATTATCTTCGACGAAATCTTATCGCAAATCGACCACAACTTGTGAGCAAACCCTTGGCCTAGGTCTTCGACGATTGTATACCAACTCTCGTACCATTCAGGTTAGGGACATCGCATGCGGGATGCAGTACTTGCATTCTGTTCGTTTTGATTCCATCTATCACTTCATTTCTGAACTTTCACACTTACTGATTCTAATAGTCGGGCATCGTTCATGGGGGCCTGAAGACCACCGACGTGTTGATCGCGGAAGACGGCCGGGCTTGCGTGGCCGACTACGATATGGTCAAGATTGAAGGAGTCAGCGAGGGCACCGAGGCCCATCGATACTTCAGTCCCGAAGCGTGGAAAGGGGTGCGTGAGCCTCATTTACTTATCGCCCTAGTCTTACCCTGAAACCACCTAACTGATCTGCGTTTTAGACCGTATCAAGGCCATCAGATGTATACGCCTTTGCTATGTGCGCCTTTGAGGTACGAGCTCAACTCGACGTATAAACTCCACTTCCCCACATTCTGATGGACTGGTGGGCTCGATTTAGGCATTCAGCTCCGTACCTCCATGGGGAGATCTTGCCGAAAAACATATCTATCGTTCGGTGGTACTAGAGAACGTCCGACCATCACGTCCTAGTAGTTCTCAATGCTTGTTTGCTGGACTCACGGACCAAATATGGGGGATCATAGAGGAATCGTGGCACACAGAAGCACGATTTAGGCCTACCTTTGACATCATCGTAAAAATGTGGCCAGACGAGGAAGACTGGGTCAAATCTGGTAAGTTGTACCGAACATCTCTCTTTCTGTCAGATCAACGCTAAACCATTACCATCGTGATCCAGGGGGCTTACAGCGCAGCATTTCGCTCGTAAGTCGGCCTATTCTAAGTCAGGTCGACACCACTAGCCTTTCCCCTACCACGAACCTTAACCCAACCCCAATTACACCCTTTTCGCCAACAACACCTAACTCCATCCGCATCCGTCCACTACCCTCATTGCCACATGAGAGTGGTCACGCTAGTCCTTCCCACCCTCCTTCAACCCCTGCCTCTTCGGCAATCGATATATCCCCCTCGCCCCCGCACATGCAAGTGGAGGTTTCAACTCTTCGAATGTCTCATGCTGGAGGAAGACGTGTGCTCCCTCAGACTCGCAGACCGTCAACTGCCGATAACAAAGGTGAGCAGGGAGCTTTTGTCGCCTGAGAATACATCTGATAGATAATCAGTAATGGCTTCCAAAGCTCCAAAAAAATCTACTCATCACGGTCGGGAATTGAGTACTCAGGTTGGACGATCCTCCAGTGCAAAGCCTGTGCTTCGGCGAACAGCGACTGCGTCAGGAAGTCTCACCCAAACAAGTGAAGAACATTCTCGACGAAATCGTGATACCAGAGGTACCTCAACAGTAACGAACATGAGCCCGATCGCAGAAGCAATTTCCCCGAGCAGGGATGTGGGTCAGTCATGATACGAGTTTGTATTCCCAAGAGTTTTGACTGACCATGGTCGTCTCACAGGCTCCGCCTTGGTGTACAGCGGTGCGGGACCGGTTATTCTTGCAGGGGCACTTCAGTCCGTCGTTCAGGAAAACGAGAAAAACGACGCTGTCATCGATGACTATCTTGTCAAGATATACCGTCAGGCTTCCCCATCCGAAACTGCAACGTCCAAATTCGTCGCGGCGGGGACTGTCCCAATCCTTATCAAGATACTCAAAGCGAGATCAAACGAAGGGGAGGAGGGATTGGAAGGCTTAATCCCAGTGCTCATAACTCTAGGGACTCTAGCGTGCGTCACAACTCTTTCTTGTTGGTATTCTTACTTACATTTCATTCCAATCTGTGATAGCTACGATCCCATAACGTCTAACATCATGCAACGGACTGGCGCGGCTACCACCATCATGGAACTGTTCCTTTCTTCATCTCATTCCATATCCGCCCTCTCTGCCTGGTGCCTCACCAGAGCTACCAAGAACACCGAGACAGCCACCTCCCTCGTCAAGAGCGGCTTACCAAAACTCCTCCTGAAGCATGGACTACGCAAACGTCAGCGCCGCCCCCTCGTCGCTCGATACGCCGCTTGGTGTCTCGGAAATCTCATCCACTGCGATCTCACTTCCGAGATATTCGCCAGCGCCGAGCACTTAAGTGACGTCGTTCATTACCTTGAACAATGTTCCCAGCTGGGGACACCAAGCGAGGATACATGCTCGGCTTTGTACTTACTCGCTCGAGTGTCGAGGTCCGTGAAGATTGCAAAGGAGCTTGCGAACAGAGGATGCATACATCATCTGTCGCACCATCTCAACACATCGAACAACCCGGACGTATTGAGGTGGGGCGCTCGAGCGGCTGGGTGCCTGATGCGACCGAATAATGGGGAGATGGCGAAGACATTGCTGAGAGCCGGTGTAGCATCTGGACTGGCCCGTTTGCCTCGGGTCCTTCCCGCAGATGAGGTACTGCCCCTAGGATGCTTTGCTTTCGCAATTCAGCGATTCAGCTATGCGGAATGGGGTGGCGGGACTCGGAAGGGTCTAGTGGAGGCAGGTGTTGTCGATTCGCTGCTAGCGGCCCTCCGACGTGCTGCTGACGTACCGTGCCCCCTCGTCCATACGGAACTGGCCCTTGCAGTCAGCTCCCTTGGTGATGTGGGTGGAGCTGCAGTGCGGAAAGAGATCGTCAACGCGGGTGGGCTAGCAATTTTGAAGAAGCTGGCGATGGTCGCTGGACCAGGAACCGAGATAGCAAAGACTTGTAATATGGCTGTCACTAGTATATCGGGGAATATCTTCACGAGGCACGCTGGTGAGTTTCCCTGATTTCTCACTCGGCGTCTTGATTGACATTCCGTTCATGTTGTCCCTTAGCCTCCGCTCGTACTGCACTCAAGCACTCGTGGCTAGGCGGCTGCCCTGAACACCAACCACCCTGCCCTCTGATATTTGGCGAATAGACACACTCATTTTCCCTTCCTCTTTCTCTTTACTTCCCCGGACATCGTCTCACTAA
Organism: Marasmius sp. AFHP31; assembly: GCA_024721195.1. Classification (NCBI taxonomy): domain Eukaryota; kingdom Fungi; phylum Basidiomycota; class Agaricomycetes; order Agaricales; family Marasmiaceae; genus Marasmius; species Marasmius sp. AFHP31. The sequence goes on along the minus strand of JANHQD010001602.1, from coordinate 7,844 downwards.
ATTATTGGGATTGTATTACCTAGTTCACGTACTTTACTTATCAGACAAGTGTAATCGCTACGGAGTGTATAATAATTGACTTCGCTTGATTCTCCGTAAGATGATATGTAGAAGGTCCTTTGACTGAGATAACGATAAATAACATAGAGTGCGGACTGGCTCATGCGTGCCGTTCGTCGTGATTTCGTCCATACGAAGGAGGGAAGATAGCTAGTAGTGGACACTGTACAGATCCTTATCGGGGTCAAAGTCCTTGGGCTCGAGAGCGTAGCCATGTCGTTTCGAATTCGCCTCCTCTGTCCACCGCAGCTAATTATGGGCGTCAGCAATTCTGTCAGAATGAGCAGACCAAGAGTAAAGACATACGTAAATTTCAACCCCAACAACATGCAGCAGGGTCGCTATCCATAGTATCATACCCTGAGTTGCCCGAGAAACAGAAGCCGATCCAAGTTTGCCTTCATTATCTGAGGCATGGACAGTGGTGTACAATGTCGGTTTGGAAAGGAAGTCGGGAGAATCTGAGCATTGAGGGAATCTTTCCAAGAGGGTTCCAAGATCTTGGAGAACGAATAGGATTTCGTCGCACCGCCAAATCTGATCAGAAAAGGATTGTTCAGCGTTCCTGGTACATGCGACCTTCGGAGAAGATACTCACGGAGTAGTAACTTCCTATATCTGTGACGATCGCGTGAGCAGCTTGGCCAATGATTCGAGCGCTGATGACGACAGAGAAGTAAACGACACCGCCTAAGCACCACAGGGTTAGAATGAGCAATCAAGTACATTCGGTAAAGACTCCAACATACGTATCATCCACTTCCTGTGCGTCCTGGTGTTTCTCTTGACGTTCATGATTGCCCACACGAGTGAGAAATTCGACATGATGGCCGTGATGTAGTAGACCGCCTGGCTGTTGAGCTCACCACCGAACGATCTCCTGGTTACGATGGCACCGCACACATTCGAGATGAAGACGGTCAATATTACAAAGTAGCCTAACGATCCGCGGAACCTTCAGCGGGAAATGAAGATCAGATTGGGCAAATCATGGACTTGCCGTTGATGCGGTGAAGAAGGACATATTTCTGCGATTGGTCAACCACAAAAGCCAGCGCCACAATCAGCAATAGAGCCTGGACCAAATAATGATATGGCGGGATTTACCCTTCGAATGGCCGGAACAAACTGAGCCCCGGAGAAAATCCCTCCAACTTCGGAAAAAATGGTCAGTTGTCTCCCAAGTGCGGAAGGACGGACGACTTACTGATACTCGTCCATATGTGAATGATATAGTTGTACTTGTACAGAGGCAATTCGAACCAGAAAAATTCACCTGAGATATGACTTGAGTAGGTGTAGAATGAGCAGAAAACTCTACGTACCTGCCACGGTCATCGAACGCATCTTTTGGCCCGCATCCATGAGCATACTCCGGGCGAGACAGAATCCAAGAAGAGCTCCCGGGAAGATGAAGACTGCAGAACAGACGTCAGCACTTCGAAATCAACCAATCAATTTGGACGACGCACACAACAAGAGACTCCACTTCTCTCGAAAACCGAACATCCAACCGAGCGACAGATAGGCAGATGTGACGGGGTTGGACTTTGGTATTTCCGTGCGATAGGTCGTCGCAGGAGGTGGTTCTGAATAAGGATCCTGAATGAAAGGTTGCTGAGGGCTTGGGAGGCCATTGCTCATCGAACTGAACCTGGTATTCCTATGCGATGGTGTACGTAGGACGTATGAGCTTCGTTGTGTTCCCTTCTCATCAGCATCCCCAGAACCACTAAAAGTGCTGAAATGTGGAGAGCGAAGCGGCTGGTCCATCGCGGAGGTGGAGGTGGGAGGGAGGAGTGGGGACTATGACGGTCCTGTGGATCCGGACCTCCAGAAATATGCACTGCTTCATATATATACTTAGGAGGCGGCGACCCGGGTACGACGCTCTCATTCACTGTCAGGCATGGAAACTTCACTGTTTCGAGTATTCAATAGTCAAGCGCCGATATCACCCCAGGAACACCCCATTTGTATTGGGTGAAACTGGGTTGGCTTGGGGCTCGGAGCGGTAAAAAAGCGAGGCCCGAGCAACCCATTTCCAAGATTTGCGGCAGTTTTCCGCAGGCCTGTGTTGGTATCGCTCCGTGTAAGACTGGAAGATTTTGAACTGGCTGGCAATGGTGGTGGTCGGGAGCAAAAGCAAAAGCGCCCGGAAGCGCCCATAGTCACGGGCTCGTTTCGGTCTGGTGACCATCGCCGTAATCGAAGGTTCTTGTCTTGTCCTCCACCACGGCTCCGGGCCAAGAGCATCTCAGTCCAGAATCGAACGAGTTCGCTGTTGACCTCTCAAACGCCTCTCCCAAATGTGCGGATATGGGGAGCTATAAAGGATTCATCATGATCATACATGTGCGTTCTACCCTACATCTCGCTCACAATATCACATATCAAAAGTCAACTGATTTTGTCATATTGATACGCACCTAGTACTAAACGGCTTTAGACCGGCTTCAGCAGTGCCCAAGAACTTCGATTGTACCTTTGGACCATTCGAATCCATGTTTCTCTATGCACATTACAGTGGAATCCTGGGAATGGCTGCCATACCGTTGACCTACGAGTCCACATGCCGGCTGAATCGATTGGGAATGAGAAGGCGAAGAAACAACCTGGTCTTGGGACACAAACTATTGATGAACTCGCTGTGTATCTATATCTGGTGCTGCCGTCAACCTTCTCATTGGGTTAAATTGTGTCCCCACGGTAGCGAAATCAAGTTGTGCTGGGGCGATGTCTGTTGGGGCTTCGGGTCTTGTGGTCTTTTCTCTCAAATATCGCCATGACCTCCAGATACTACGGCCACGGTGTACCTGTGCGATCTCGACTAGCGCGCACGATGCACATGGAGGACATACTCCTTGACTCACCACCTGGCTCATCCTTGCATGATGCTCCTCGAGGAACGACCTACATGACAAAGGGAACTTGGGAAGGAAGGAGGGTGCTTGTAAAAAGGCTGCTTCCCGAATGTCGCCAAGACGTGAGTGAAGGAACGGTCAATGGCGGTGTTTCAAAACTCATCTTTTCCCAGCTCTTACAACAGTGCTCGACAGCATGGAGCGATCTCAAACACCCGAACGTCCTGACTGTCTACGGAATTTCTCCAGGCTCTGACGACCACTCCTTCCTTGTTATACCCTACCACGAGAACGGCAATATTGCACAGTGGATTGCTGAACGCGATAATCTTGACCGCTCCCGCTTGGTATGTCGTGAAAAACCCCTGTGACTGCTTATTCTCACCGGTATTTAAATAGATTCTTGATGTTGCTCTGGGGATGCAATATCTTCATACGGTACTTTATCACGGCCGTTACAACCGATATCTTGCTCATTTCTACTCCATCTAGAACGGAATCGTGCATGGCTCCCTGCTCCCTTCCAACATACTTATAAACTCTAGTGGCCGTGCTTGCGTATCCGACTATGATATGCTAAAGCTCCAAGCTAGTCGAAATCCCGATGCGCATAGGTATTATAGTCCAGAGGCTTGGAAAGGGGTGCGTCATGAACTCAATTGCTCAGTGGCCAGACCCCTGTACTAAACTCTATCTTCAGGTGACCTCTAAACCATCCGACGTGTTTGCGTTTGCTATGTGTGCTTACGAGGTAAGAATCTCCACGAGTTCCTTGGTTCTCTGGTCTGCTCCCATGCTAAAACTCCATTCTCTCGCAGCTATTTTCGTCGGCGTTACCTTGGGGTGTTCTATCAGAGAAGAGAATCTACCGTTTAGTCGTACTGGAAGGCGCTCGTCCCGACCGTCCCGATACGGAGACCGGGCAGCAAAACGGACTCACTGACAGAATCTGGAGTATCATTGAGGAGGCATGGACAAGAGAGCCTCGTCTCCGACCAAGCTTCGAAATCATTCTAGGGATGTGGCAAGACTCTGATGACGATGCTTATCAAGGAGAAGGTAAGCACGGACGAACTGGTCGACTAACCGTTCCGGCTGAGTTCTAATTTGGTCGAAACAGATGAAAGAAACACACCTAATCCAGAGGCCTTTGACAGAATAGATGGCTCCCCACGACCCAGTCGCCGTCAGGCTCATGCAGCCTCCGTGGGATCGTACGTTTCCGGACCTCCAGCGTACGATGACTCGGCACCTCCCGAGGTCGAGGAGCCCCAACCCTCGCCACGGTACCACGATTACGCCACAGTCACCAGCAATCCTAATCCCCCCAGCGAAGTGGACTTCGATGCTCTGCAGGAGGAAATGGGCATTCAGTCTTCCGCTGAATTGCGGAATGCTCTCATACGTACTCGCGCAATGTCGAGCTCGGCCTCGTCGTCATCCGCAGCCACATCTTCGAGCCGAGGGAAGCGACGCTCCCCAATTACGCCTCAAACCTCAGTGGAACCACTCGTAATCCCTCCGAAGACTACGATATTGTCACCGCCTCCCGCTCTTAGTGAGTTTTTTCTCTTCATTGATCAAGATGCCGATCGTAACCTTGCCACTTACAGGAGCTTCCCGGCAACCCTCGATTCATCGCCCAATCCCACACTCAGCACCCGCACCTCGTCAGCAATTCTCACTGGATTCGGGCGATGAGAGCACACCAACCCAATATTACACCCCTCCACGAACGGCAAGTAGTTTCTCGAACATTGAGAGCGATCTCGTTCGCGGGTTACCGGCGGTTTCAAGGTTAGAGTCCACCCGGGTATGGGAGGAATCCCAACGGGGCTTCGGCTCGCCACAGGCTTCAACGCCAGTTCATAGGCACTATGTCCACAATTATTCCTTGCCTTCGGCCGGGATGTCAGACCTCGAGACGTTAGATGAGATGTCTATAGCACCATCACATGTATCTGGGAGGTCAAACAGTCAGCGGAGTATTAAGACTTCTTCGAGTGGTAGGTCGTTCCATCTTATTGACGCGCACAACTGATATTCTTACGCGACTTATAGGTCGACCTAGTTCTCTCCTTCTCGTACAGGCTCTCCATGCGGAAGTCAAAGAAGGGAGAAAAAGGGAAACCGTCGACGGTTATTTGATCAAAATCTACGAAGGTGCTCTCGAGTCCGACAAGGAGGCGTTCAAACTCGTCAATTCGGGGGCTGTACCTCTCCTGATACACTTACTCAGGACAAGAGCGGCGGATGATTATGGAGTGGAGTTGGTCTTGATCACTTTGGGCTCCCTTGCGTACGTTCTGATCACAGCTTTGCCTTGATCAAAGGGTCGATTTTGATCATATACTTGCAGACATGATTCCATCAGCGCAAACACGATATATCGAACCGGTACAGCCGTGATTCTGATTGAGTTGGCGCGCTCATCACCTACGGACGAGATCGAGGCGCTTGCTATTTGGTGTTTAAACCGGATTTGCAGAACCGCCGAAGTCGCACAAGCACTCATCAAGCTTGATTTGGTCTCCCTACTCCTTCGCACGATGTCGAAACTCGATACTCTCGTCCCGAATTTATCAATGTACTGCATGGGTACACTGATCCAGTCTGACGGATTGGCGGACTATATGGCTTCGATGGGTTTTATCCCGGCTATAGCAACTCACCTTCGACTCGCGACGCAAGCTCACGTTCTCAGCCCCGATGCTCTATCCTGTAGTCTCTACGCTATGGCGAGAATGGCTCGGTCAATTAAGCAAGCCAAAGCTCTTGCCAAGGCTGGCTGTGTTGACCTTCTTGCCTATCACCTTAGAAACTCCACGGAACCAAGCGTGCTTCATTGGAGTGCAAGGGCCGTAGGGTGCTTGATGAGACCGAACAGCAGCGACATGGCTAAAATCCTCCTCGATGCTGATATAGCTAAAGGTCTCGCTCGCCTTCCGACGGTTTTACCTCCCGAAGCCGTCTATCCACTCGGTTCATTTGGGTTCGCGATACAGAGGTTTAGCTGTGCTGAGTGGGGTGGAACGACGAGAAAAGCGCTAGTTGAGGCCGGAGCTGTGGACTCTCTGCTCGCTGCCCTTAGAGCGGCAGCAGAGGAATACTGCTTCGACGTGCATGTGGAGTTAGCGTTGGCTGTCAGTCTGCTCGGCGATGTGGGAGGAGCCGCTATCCGGAAAGAGATCGTGAATGCCGGAGGCATTGATATACTCAGGACGGTCTCAACTAATGGAAGTCCAGAGGTCAACAGGGCATGTACGCTGGCGATAACGAGCATTACGGGAAACCTATTTTCGCGAAACGCTGGTAAGCACTTATTCCGCCACGTCTGACGAGTAGCTCCGGCTGACGGGTGTTCTCGCTCTGTAGCCACGGCCAAAACGGCAATGGCACATAATTGGAGCGGAGGGTGTCCAGATTTCTACCCTCCCTGCCCGCTTGAGGTCGGGATGGCTGAAGAATGAAAAAACACATGTCCGTTTCTTTTCACTCCTCGGTTCCTATTCTCTTTTGTTTGACTTCATGAGTGTATAACACGAAATTACTTCTTAGTTGGTATGCTATCGAGATAGCTACGGCATTGTAATATCCTTTTTCTCGCCCGATTCCGAGTCGCGTAACAAGACGCGTCTGATCACGTGGATTGAATACAGATACACGTGAATGCTTTAGCTCTTTGGACCCATAGACCTTTCTTTCTCTTGAACCACGACCTACCTGTAGATTTCGATAGAGTCCCTGGACTACATAGTGATTCAGATCACCACGGCCCGAGTCTGCGGCATGCCAGATTCCGACTTGAGGAGCCCACTGAAGGAATAGGGATCTGGACAGTGCAAGGGGGCCCACCAATTTGAATCCCTGACCGGGGGGTGGGGGGGGGGGGGAGGGCCCCCCCTCAGAAAAAAAATTTTGGACCCCCCCTTGGTAGAGAATTTTCGGGGATTTTGAGCCTTTGTCCAGGCTTCAACAAGTGATTTGATGAAGAGAGAATCAATTGAGAGATGCACAAGAATTCTAATTGGCCCAACTCCCATCCCAGTGGCTTGAAAACAATTGATTGTACTTACAGCTACCATCCTGAAGCAAACCCCACACTATAAATTATCTTCATAAAAAGGTTACATGTCTTCTAGTAATACAGAGCCCATAGTAACTGAAAGGAGGTCAGACGTTATTGACTTTCCGACTTCACCAAAAACATATGGCACGTGCACCTACCATAAAAGGAAGCTTACGTAGGGGGGGGGAGGGGGGGGGTCACCAGTTTGGACCCCTCTCAGAAAAAATCGACCCCCGGTCTTTTTTTTCGATCTTTGGACCCCCTTGGGACAGTGACCTTGGTGACCACTATTGCGTCGGGTGCAGTAACCAGTTGAAAGATGTTCCTGTCCGTGGGCGTCAAGGTGATTCATGGAGAATAATCGGACTATCGCGTGGTTACCATTGTCGTCATGGCCTTTGTTAAGGCACGAATGTGCATTGGAGTCGTTACTTCTTGTTCTCTGACCACGACCATCGTAATTTGTTCGACGAAGACGGGCGACAAAGGACAGGATTATGGACAGAATCGACCTAATTAGCGTTCGGTCCTGGTTGTATATTGTTCTGGTGAGATATATTTCGCTTCATTCCGTTTCTTTGTTCCAAAGAGATGCTGAAAGACACTTTTGCTGATTACAGCTTCTCTTCTCTTTCATACTCTTTGCGTTATGTGCAGCTAGGATCAGTTATACGACGCATTTGCCACCTGGGGATCCGTTGAATGGCGGTATTGACTTCTATGGTGGGTGATTTTGCAGCTTCGTAAAGGTCGCAGAACTGACGTCGCCTGGCTGGGCCGATCCAACAGACCCAGCAGCTGTCGAATTGCTGGTGACAACGCTCCTTGCGATCTTGTGGAGTGGCTTCATG
>JANHQD010001601.1:0-48720 GCA_024721195.1 Marasmius sp. AFHP31 | reverse complement strand
TCCAGTTCTGCAGCAGCACTGGCTCCACCGTTCCTCTCCGTGATGGTTGAAAGCGGACAATTTCGGACTGATCTGTTATCTTATTTTTCATTGTTAGTGTCACCAGCCATTTATTCCTCAATCATTTGACTGAATTTCTCCTTATAGATACAACATGTGCCAATCATATGCATGCAATACCCAGCTTTCTGGCCTCGGCCCAGCTAATCCCCAATTATCTATGTAGTCGCTTTACTTTACCTCTGCGTCGAAGTTTTGAACAAGAAAATTAGGCCCCCGTAGTAATTTCTACTTTTTATATCGCTTTCGTCGCGCTTTCGATGTATGTATATGAACATGTACTAGTATCGGTCTACAAGTTGAGAATGAATCTTTGTGTCACCCACCTGAGTCGAGACTCATCATCATAATGACCCTCAGACATGCAGGGCTACAGGCTGATCTCGATATTGAACACTTCCCACGACTGAAGATCGGTATTGACTTGCCATTTGGGGTATCGTTGACAGAATCGCATTTGCACTCACAAGAGAGCGAGCACAAGAAGAAGTACTTAAGAGTCGGTCCACCGGTGTCGCGGCCATTTCGGCAAATGCCTTCACTGTAGCCCTTGCCGCTTGTCCGGCGCTCAGAATCAAAGTCAACTTCAACCTCGCCCCCATGAGCGAAGAGCAGCTGGCAGATTCTGCAGTTCAACTCTTCGTCATCCGCCTCAAAGACACTTATATACCAGGAACTCCACAGAGGAAGTTTTCCAAGCTCACAGCCGTCCAGAAGCAATCCCAAGCCCCCTCGTGGACGACGTTTTCGAGCCGAGCTTGAAGCTCATGGTCTCAGGAAGATCCACTCGAGGATTCCCCGGAGTCGTTCCCAAAAGACAGAGAGCGAGCTCGAGCTCGAAATATGCAGTCTAGGCGAAGTGCGCCCATTTCGAGCACGCCAAATAGGTTTTGCGTCGATTGGTTAGTTGGTGAAATCTCGTATCGCACCCCTCGAATCATTTGTCACGGTCATCTTCTGAAAGCCATCTAGCATTTTGATGATTGATACTCTAGTTATGTTTTGCGGTATCAAAAGTGAGTTTACCATTATAGGGAACTTTGTCAACTTTGCCAGCTCTGGGGTCAAATCGGTAACGGTCGGTGTACATTTTACATGTCCCAACAAGTTATTTTGGTGCTATGTATAACACGGTCCTGGTGCGAAGGGAACCAACCCTCGGGCATGGGGTCGAGGCTCACCACCGTTGTCATGCAAATCTCTTCAGGCTCCACATCAACACAACGCCCCCTTCTGGTGGACCTTCACTCCCTGCAAATTTCGATATCGGCCTCGTAAGTCGTCTGTCTTCTTCACCACGAGACTCAATGGCTTGATACACACTGCACAGCTTATAGTTTCTGGACAGATCGCATGTTTTCGAAGGTCTCACGGTACGGGTCCCCTTAGATCCAAAACTCAGTGGTGAAACCATCTTGAATCATCCAGGCGAGGTATCAACATCGTCGCCAGGCTGTACCAATGCCACCAGATGAGCATTCTATCGCCATCATGATTATATTTTTGTAGTTGACTGGTGTGCGTGCGAGTTTTCGGTTTCAAAGTGCCAGTTACAACTCAGTCCATTGTCTCGCCTAATCTTTGTGATGATTACCACAGTTCACTCCTCGATCCCTACGAGCGTTCAAAACTATCTCGCCCTGTCTGTCCTCGGCCCTGCTCAATTTCGACGGGCTGAAGCGCTGCGGTCTAAGGGTTCATCGACGTCGAGTGAACACCTTCCGGTTCTAACCAATGGTACCCCTTACCAGGGCCTTGGTAGACAGCTCCGGTAGCGCCACTGATGTTATTACAGGCTCGAGATCGTCTGTGATTGGCAACGCCGCCGTCTTCGGGAGATATCTAGTATGCCGGAGTCGGGTGGAATTGTGTCGTGATCCCGCTCAGGGTGGTCAAAGCTCAAGCGCTCAAGCTAAGCTCAAGCACCGCGCGGCGCGAGGTGATCGTATTGTCGACAGAAAGGAGGTTGTACTTCAAAAAGCGTACTAGAACGGCTGATTATTTTCCCTCAACTCACGGACAGTACGGACATTGGTTTGTGTTGATGCGGACGACATCATGCATCTTAATCGTTTGGGAGGGGGGGGGGCTTACTCGAAGCCAGGGCTTGAAAGGTGCTGTTTGAAAGAATGGTCAAAGTAACCTGATCCACAAGTACGGGAACAGTCGCGCCTGGGCTCCCCAGGCCTCCCAACTCTGATGCTTCCGACCGGAGTATGGTCCCCTTGCCTGGCCTCGTGTATATTTTCTCTGGAAGACCTCTTGCACGCTACCTGGCGTCGACAAGGCTCTCCGATCTCGACTCGTCGTCGCCCCATTTGTTACATTGATCCCCACCTTACTCTGACCTGTTAATCACTGTTGGACCATATGGTACAATCATTCTTCAATAGTAGCGGTCAGAGTAGGGTCGACTGCGCGGTCAACGTTTAACTCGCGATCGAAATTTCGTGCAAACTCATCTGATCCTGTTTTGACCGCGTTCAGCTCCAACCATATGATTGACTACCCCTTTATCCCTCGGGCTCTAGTGTCGTAAAACATAACTTTTTGTGCATAGCATCAATGCTAGTACTGCTTCGAGGGATACAGGGGCCTAATCAGATGGTGAGAATTGAAGCGGTTAACTCAACTCTGACCGTTACTATCTACCGTATTCCACGGTTCTTGTCCCTGGGCTTTGGAGAGCTCTGTGTAATCAAGGGTGAGAAACGGCTGTACGATTGAGCTGAACTTGAAGTCCGGGCCTAACTACATTTTTAGACCCGTCAGAGCTCACCATTGAGCACAAGGTTGTCCAAGTCACACCACTGAAACCTTCTGCGCTCTACAGGCAATTCAAAATTCCGTTACCCGAAAGAGAAATCCGCTGTATTTCTTCGCCGAGCTTGAACGTGTCCTTCAAGATCTTCCCGGTTCCTCGCTTGTAGAGGAAGGGTTCCAGGCATCTACACCCTCGGACCGTGATACATTTGCCGTCTCAGATCTCGGTCAGCACTGTCGACACGCCTAGCTACGTGACTTGTGGCCGCGGGACTTCTTTACCAAACGCCCTAGAGACAAGAAACTTCATTCGCAACGTCACGGATCTGATCATGTCCTGCACTCATTCGCGTAGTTTTACTTTAACTCTGCGTGGTCCTCGCTACGTCGAAGAAATCGGGTCTCGTACTAAGCCCCGCTCGCTGCATTGCTTTCGTCGCGCTTTTGGCTGTTGTATCAGAACTGGCACAAGTGCAAATTTAGATTGATTCCTCGGGATTCACTCACCATCATGATGATGACTCCGGCATGCAGAGCTCTAGACTGATTTCTATGCTAAGTGCCACTGGTACACGACTGAACTTCAAACTTGATCATTATTGAGCTGCTATTCGGGATACCGCCAATAGAGTTGAAGGTACACTCGTGAGAGAGCGAACAGTATATCGGAGACTGTTTTGGTAGCACAGCGAGAATTCTACGTTGCATTCCTATGCCCTCAACAAGACCGTGAAGGCAGGACAAACGTAATCATCTACGACGTACCAGAGAGGATCAGGTCAAGTCTCGTACTCCAACATTCATTATAATATTTTCTCTAGAATTATTGTTTCCTTTAACGTTACAGTCAGGCTCGTCGAGGCAGTGTATACTATCCCTAGTCTATGTAGACGGAGGCGAATGTCAGTTTGTAAACATGGTAAACAATGGGGACACAAACAGAGGAAGGCAAGAAGAGGCGCTCCAGAGTCCAAGTCCCGTGGGCATTTCGGCAAATGCCTTCGCTGGCTCAAGTAGCGCTTGTTAGGCGCTCCAAGTCACAGTCAACTTTAACCCTGCCACCATGACCGAAGAACAGCTTGCAAATCCTGCCTCAATTCTTCGTCGTTCGCCTCGAAAACCTAAACCTTTAAATCGTAATGACACTCATACACCAGAAGCTACGTTGAAGAAGCTTACCAAGCTCGAGTTAATAGATCCGACAAGCATTCCGCCGAGTCCTAGTCGACGACGCTCTCGAGCTGAACTTGAGGCTGATAACATCGAAGGTGGGGAAGATCCGAAGCTCGAGGATTTTTCAGAGTCGCCCTTAAAGAAGCAGAGAGCGAACTCGAACTATGCGGCTCCAGACAAGTACGCTCATCTGGAGAAATTGGAAGATAGGCTTCGCGTCGGTTTGGATGGTTGGTCTTCTCTGTCTCGCTGTTCCGTCATAATATAACGCCTTTTTCAATCGATGTCTCAGTGGTGTTTTGCGGTATCAAGTGAGTTTCGCTATAGCAGAGAAGTGTGTCGTTAGTGGAACGCACGTTGACGTTGACCTTCCTTTCAATTCCAGCCCTGGAGTCAAGTCGGCAACGGTCGGTTTTCATTTCGCATATCCCAGCAACCGATTCTGGCGCTGCTTGCATCTCTCCGGTGCGTACTACATTGGCCTCAGGACAGTCCTAGGACATGATGCATGACGTCGAGGCTCACCACCGTCTCTCCAGGTTTCACAACGGCGCAATTACCTCCTTCCGATGGTCCTTTGCTACCTGAATATTTCAATATTGGTCTCGTCCGTCTTCTTCACCTCAATGGCTCGACATGCAGCTAATGTCTATCTTCGTACTTAGACAGATCTGGTGGACCGGCCTACATCCGAAGTACGTAGTAGAACCTCTTTTACTTCATGAGCCGTCTCAAGCTGTGATTTGTCTTGCATAGGAGAGAGAACTCTCCGAAGCCGAGAAGATTGCCTCCGTCCCGCCGTTTCTGGAGAAGATTTCCAGATTCCGACCGCGGATAGTCTGCTTCATAGGGCTGAAAATGGCAGAAAGCGTCGCGAAACGCGCAGTCCGAAATTATGCCAAGCCTAAGAGGCCCAAAAGCCCTACGAAGAGGTCAACGGCAGGCTCGGGGGCTGCAGGCGGCAGTGATGCACGGCCTCTCAAACCACTTCCTCCGGGAGGAGGGCTGTTATTCCGGATGGTGTATGATGAGATGAAACCTGGTGCGTTAGTTTTGAAGTTGTTTACATACAAAAAGGGGCTCAGTTCGAGCTTCTTGAACAGGTCCGACAGATCCAGAACCGATTCCGGAAACACTCTTCTTCGCTGTTCCGAGCACATCTGGAGTATCAACGGGTTACAACGTGAGCGCATATGATTCTCTAAGTTTGTGGACCTCGAACTGAAGACTCACCGAACACGCTAGCTCGACAATCTAGTGGCATTTTTTGCTCAGGTCAAGAAACTGGCCGACGACATCAAGCAAGGTGTCGCCAACGTAGATGGAATCCCGGTCGTCCGGCTTCCTCTCCATGTTCTATCTGACACGGATGTCTAAGTATACAGGGGGAGGGGATGTTTTTCTGGGGAGAATTGGTCTGTTACTTCGGGTGGAATGGGAAGTTCGACATGATATCTCTTTTGCAATCGTTTTCTTGCTGTAGGCTCCCTCGTTGATCCTTTACCGCGATCTCACATTCACCTTTACCTCAGTCACTGTACATCTTTGAATGTCTCGTTCTACACTCATCAGACGTTGAATTAGTTCTGGGTTTTGGTGACGCTGATTGACCCGAGTCAGGCTCAAGCTCAGACGACTCGACGCCGCGGTTATCCGAGTTGGTGGCACTCCTCTTGTATTGTATTTACATGACAACGGCGAGCTATACGACGTCGGATCCTTCATATCATCAGCTAACGTCTGCCCGCCGAACCGTTGCGTCCCTCAACCTCTGCCTATTGGTTGTTAAGCGTGGCCGAACGACCGATGTATCGCGTGCGGAACTGGGAGGTGATGTGGGGACACTATTGTTTTGACACCAGAGTCCCATCCGTCAAGTAAGGTTGTCACCGAGGATTAGTGTAACTGGCGTAAGGGTGAAAACTAGCCTACGACTCCGTACCAATGCGATAGAACATGGAGAGAACTCCCTGACTCTGGTAGTTTTCATTTCTTGACGTGTCTTGACGAAGGCGCAGATCTTGGGTCGCGCACTAGCGGAGGCCGTTGGAACTATAAGCCTCGAAACGAAACCGACGTGATGGCGCTGTCTAGGCTTCGGCACTCTCCGGATTTGATCAATTTCGGTCGAATCTTCGCCTTTTGTGAGTGTAACTCTCAAGCACATCATCGTATAATCATGAAAAAAACAAAAAAAGAATAAAAAAAAAACGAACAAAAACAAAAAACATGACGGATCTATGGTCGGAAAACTCCATCACCAGTCTGAGAGTATTGAGATGAAACCAATAAGAAGCACGTTTGACAGGTGGCGAGAAGATCACGAAGGCGAAGAGGGCGGGAACTGTGAATGCAAAGGCGTATTGACTTAATTGGTCTCGTCAGCCGTACTGCGACCCTTTTAGATCGAGACCCACAGCACGTCCTTTCGTACTTAGGGTTCATCGACATCTGCACACCTGAGGCCTGAGGTCGCCGATCATCGATCAGGGCCAGGGATGGATCCCCCCCGGAATGATGTGGGGAAATCTGACAGTTCGTGTCTAGATGATCGACCAGTTTTTCGCTGGATTTCTGTGGTTAGCAATAATGAACGATTCTTTTCGGGGGCGTCCAAAAATAATTGCGAAATTAGGCCCAAGATTCTGAACAGGTGTCAGGGTGCTTTGGTGCCATCATAACAGCGTGGCGGCTCGCTTTCCGACTTCCATGATGGTCTTTCGATGCTTGATATCCCCTGCATCGACCTATTCAAACATATAAATGTCAACTATTATGTCTGGGTTGGATATTCTGTGCCTTTGATATAGTTTCACGGCAGTGACCGTTGAGTGCTGGTTTCCTGGAGCTTGTTTCAATCACCTTCTCCAGATTTACTCCCATCTATTATGTATATGGTCATTGGTCGCGAACCGAACCATAACGACAAAGAGTGTCGAAATGAAGGTCGTTCGTAGGCCGTGCTGAGTTGGCCGAGTAACAGCTGATCAGTTGGTACTACAGCATTTCGATGTGAACAAAACCCGGGAGAACTCTGTTCACGTACGCTGTAGAGCAAAATGTTGGAAGGGATCTCTATTTGAGGAAATTTGAGGACCAGTTGGTTCTCCAATCTCCTTGAAAAGAAACAGGACTTTAAGCCATGGCTTCAGCTTTCTCGATCGAATCATGTAGGCTTGAAGCTCGAGTACTCGAACCTACTCGAACTATAGCTTCAGCCACTGAACTCCACTACTCCGAATCGGTTCAGTATCGTTTCCACGTGCAGTTAGGAGTTAACTACAGCATCAAAAATCTTCTTTCTGATCTTATCTGCAACTGTCAACAGGTATTGTATAACGTCTGTCATCGCGTCATTCCGGTAGGTACTCATCGATCACCGATCATCGTCTGTCAGGCTGAGATCGATACTCCGATCTCACCATTGCTCTTCCTCCCCAGACTACGAGCAAAGTTTTGCGTCGGGATCATACTGAAGAATGATGGGGTTAAAGAACTTGTAAAGATTGAGATCGTAGTAGTACTCGTAACTATTTCCTGTGTATCATACATCTTCCCGAGACCGGCTGTAGCAGAGTTTTAGCACGGACTAGAGAAAGAGTCCATGTAATATCAGCAGCACGAAACGTTTGAAGCCCTACTCAATCGAGGGCGCTGTCACCGTCCTGACCTTCCAACGGAAAACCCGATACAAGATAGAAGCGTTGGCTGTAAGGTCCTGCAGGTGCGCTGCTGCCAAAGAGGAATGACTCAAACGACGTCCAGAGGTCCGTACGAAAGGGATGTGAAGTAGCTGACAACACCTGGGAATACGGGAGGTAGACGGGGTGAAAAGACGCATTCTAGAGGTACGAATCTCCCCGCATGTCGGAGGCGCGAGGTGTAGCGCAGGTCTGTCACCGTGTACTCTGCTATCGGCATCGTCAGATGGCGAGACGTGAGAGAGTCCCACCCCTCCGACGTTCTGAGTATTATTGATATCATGTCTGGTGATGACGGTGCTATTGACCACGGGTTGAATCCTTGGAGCAGTATCAGTCCCGCCCGTGGCGCTGCGAGCAGGCGGGTCAGTGCCGCTGTTGCAACCCGAAGCGGACCCAGAACCGTGAGGCCGTAGACTACCTGCAGCCATGTCATTGCTGACGGTGATATCCTTATGAAGGAGATCCTAACGGTACGTTAACGAAATGGCAGAGCGGAGATATGGATACAATGCCACACCTGAACTGGATGATCGTAGTTCTCTAGCTCTCCGGGTCCTGTATTGATATTGTTGGTACTACGATCTCCGCTGGAAGTAAATCCATTTCCCTCATCATACCGTGGGGCACCCTGGGCTTGTACACCACAGAAATCCGCAACCCCGACCGGTTGTTGGTCTTGTGTGTTTAATAAACCTTCTGGGTCGGCATTGACGTTGGAGCCACTACGACCATTGGCACTTTTGCCCTGCGTGGAATTGATAACGTGAGTGATATGATGAAGAACTAGTGCACCCTCAAGAATCTCTCTGAATCGATTTGAGTCGTTGATAGACTGGAAACTATAAGATCGATCTTGTCCAAGATGTCGAGCGAAGTTAATGGTTTTTGGGTCAAAGCCTCGGTTGAGTTGGTATTCATGTAGGCTTTTGTAGTCATTAGTGGCGCAGGAAAGTGAGTAGGAGTCATGCCCTCGAATTTTGAGCTCAACGGGAAGGCCGAAATCGTTGGATGACTCGGGAAAAAATTGGGATCGACTGTGTTGATGAAGAGACCAAAAGTAGAGGAAGTCCAGCCTTCGGAGAAGTCGAGAGGAGGTGGACGTACAAAGAAGTAAATTGGTTGCCGGCGTTTTGA
Organism: Marasmius sp. AFHP31; assembly: GCA_024721195.1. Classification (NCBI taxonomy): domain Eukaryota; kingdom Fungi; phylum Basidiomycota; class Agaricomycetes; order Agaricales; family Marasmiaceae; genus Marasmius; species Marasmius sp. AFHP31. The sequence continues at coordinate 39,886 of JANHQD010001601.1, read as the reverse complement.
TCGAAGTAGCCTTCCAACGATGCGCGATGGTAGACAAGCTCTGACTTATGCTAGCTGGTAAAAGATGGAACACGAGACAATGGCGCACGATAAACGCTCAGATCTCCCTCTAACGATCTCCCTCGAGCATGAATTATTCTCGATGCTTGTAACATCCAGGCCCTTTCTGGGTTCCACCTCCGTGCAGTCGGAATCTTCTCCTGTATCTTTAGACAGAGTGGCCTGTGATTTCCGATAATCTCACCCAGTTGACCCATTTATCAAAACCTTCTTCTTTACAAGACCCGATGCGCTCCACCAGACGTTATTTGCGAAGGGGATGGGGGTTTGGGTCAGAGTGGAAAAAATGGTCGGTTGATTGAACGAATGAGGCACGCCTGCTCCATGCTGAACCCGACTTCGATGAATCGCCCCCACCACTGCGTTATCATTTTCTTTCGACTTTTGACTCCCCAAGAAGCGCGCGAAAACACCTTCCTGGAGAAGGTGAATGATCAAAGGTAGATTCTCGACCTTCACGCGTCTTCTTCGTTCGATAGACGGACGCGGCCCCGATAGAGCACTCCTCGGGCACAATCCACCCACACCTTTGCCTTCGCGACATCCAAGTAATGCCTCCACGACTGCATGATCAAAATGTTCGATCTCACTATTTCAATTACTTACATGCAGGTTAGTGCAGTACACCTCAGGAAGCCATCCCGAATTTCTCCTCCTCAAGTACGCGATCGGTACGAGCTCTGGCAAATAGCAATCAGTCCCAGCTCCAACCAAGTGAATATCAAGTTTATCACCCGAGTAAATCAGTAGCGGAACTCTCAACCGGTTAAGCGCAACGAGATGCGCATTCTTCACGAATCTGAAAGTCAACTTCGTCTTCAATGTGGAACTCACAAGTGTCCAGAATAGGACGCAAAGCTTTCTTTCCATTTCTGTCTTGACAGTCAGCAGCTTGAAACGTGCCCAAGAAGGAGAATGCGTACCACTGGGGCTTCCTTGCCCTGATCTTTTCCCTTCCTCTGTCAGTACTTTTCCAACGAAGATGCTCCGCTCGCATTCGATATGGCACCCTCTCTTCCGATCAAACACGGGTTCTTCATGATGTATCCTTTGAAGGAGTTGAATATTGCCACGTTTGTATTCGCTGTACTGCAGGATGCAACCAAAGTCAGCACAAGGCACAACAGCTTGGGCCACTCAACGCACTCACCTCTTCGTGCTCTGCCTCCTCTTCCTCTGTCCCCCGAATGTACCGGTATCGTGGTCGTGTCTGCTGGATCACCTGGTTGTTGACGATAAAGGTCCCAAGACTGGTGTTGACACTCTGATCCCTCCATTGATACCCATTCTCGGGGAGCTCGTAAAGATAGGTTGTTAACCATCCTCACCGGAGCAGAAAAGTGCGGGCTGATGGGACATGTCGTGTCGGTGGTGGCCTTTGGGGGTGCGTGTTTGAAGCATGTTTATGAATAGCGGTCTTATATACTGAACGCTCATAGCGGGAAGCGTGCTGTTGAAACGTGGATCTGTCAGAAGGTAGGATGGCAGGATGAACGTCAAAAGCCGCTCATCAAGCACCTTTTAGCAATAGAGATCGGATGTCCTACGGCCATGCCTTGAGCTACGTGACTCAATGAGTGTCCGGAATTGCGCACTCAAGCTAAAGGACATGAAAAGCAGATTGAGCGCTAGCAATATGACCCATAATGGGGACAGAGAACCACTCACTACAGCGGTTTGTACATATACCGATCACAAGAACACGCTTTTCCTGCATGTCGTGATAATTGTCACTGTGGGGCCAACAAAGCCACGTCTTGCTCGAGCTTGGGGGAAGGTGGTCAGCAGTGCAACGTCTAACCGTAATCGTAAAGATCTTTCGATGAAATGTACAGGCGTGCATTCAGAGCTTCTAGTACACAGAGACGTGTAAACATGTTCGAGATAAGCTATAGGCTCTGGACCGAAAGAGATCTCGAAGATCGAGGAGTGTGCAACCCTCACAGCTCAGTGATACGGGTAGCTGTCATAAATCTCCACCGTTGTCGTCCCACTCATGGCAAAGATTTCGGTCCGGGTGAATCAATGACGGCGGCCAAAATAGCGAGGGCAACAGAGGCGATAAGTATTCTGGGGCTCCTCCGAGTCAAATCGTATAGGGGTCTGAAAGGATGGTCGATACGCGAGCACCGCGCGACTGTAGGGATTCCAGGAGCAGACCAACTTGAAGTAGATGCATTCAAGTCCACTACGTTCGTTAGATGGCGAGGACCACGTTAAGGGCAGGTGAGGGTAACATGTGCGGTTCGCTGTGTTCGGTGGAAGTTATGCCGAGGAATCGTTCTTCACATCGAAGTCGTACAGGAGAGGGAACGTTGAGCCGTACTAGGGTACAGATTGAGACGGGTCTATCAATTCCCCGTTGCAACAGAACCACTGAGCGAACGTCGGAGAAGTTGATAAGATGCAGAGACCATAGGCTTGCTTGGACAGATCGTCTGATAGAACGAAATGCTAGCTTGAATCTGAGAGCTTCGAAATTGAGAGGAAATGAAGGACAAGCCATCGGCTGAGTCGTGGTGGATGTTGCAGACAACAAGCGAAGACGCTTTGTCAGCCTCCGCGGCGTTAACAGAGTTTCTGACCGGAACCACGACTAACAACGACCAACATCAACCTCATCTCGTTAACCTGGATGAACGCGAAATCTGTTCACCTGGATAGAGAAGGCCGGGGACGCTGTGAAAATTGGCTCATTCTCTAGTGAGTTGTTTCCTGTCGTTCATTCAAATGTCTTACGCGTTTGCTGGCAGGAACAGCAATACAAGCTCTGATACTGGCTGTTATCGTAGAAACCTGGGGACTTTGCTACGTGCAAGAATCTAGGTCGACTGCCGTCTCCAGAGGTTCGGCGTGTTTCTGACCTCCAATACACCTCATCCTGTGACGAAAGCAACTACAGAATTCTCACACGCGACTCGAAAGAACGAATTGACAATCCTTCGGACGAGATCCTCGATTCTACCCATCCAGCAAGCGTGGGGAGTACTGCTCTGTTCGGCGTCACCAATCCTTCTCGTCCCTTGCCCTGCCATTCCCTTGACACTCAGCTCAAGCTCGGTCAATGCTGGGGCTCGGGAGGGAAACCAGAGCCAGCTATATTGGCCTGGAGGCCAGGCACGGCGAAATGGGTCACCTCTGGGTGGTGGAGCGACCCTTGTAGTCGGGTGGGACCGCTCAAACGCACGTACTCCTTCAAACCTCTCGAAAATACATTCTATCATCACCATCACATATTGTCAACAGCCTCGCCGGCTCCAAGTCTATCTCTACCTCTCACGCACCATTTCTCCGACGACGTCTTCATGGGGATGTTGGCAGCGATTGCGATGCTTCCTGGCATACGACAGTTGCCATTCACATCATAGATTGGCGTCCTGAATGGGGTACACTCCATCGGAACTCGTTGTCAAGATCGACTGAGGTCGTCGGGAGTTTTGGCAGAGATGTTGCTATCACGTTGGACGGTAGCAACGCTAGAGATGAAGCTGAGGTCCGGATTGACAGGTATTCCGAGGACAGGAAGGTGGAACTATGTGTCGGGACAGATAGGATTTCCCACCACCCGAGATGTTCGACGCGATAAACTTCATGCCCTCTTTAACCACTAACGACAATCAGCCATCTCGCCTGGTCGTGCGCTTCAGGCACCCGAAACCCATCCCGGTCGAATGGTGGCCACAACTCAAATGTACCCTACGCTTTCGATGTGACTCTTAGTCCCAGACTTGCGGATTCAGAGTCGTAAGGGTCTGTGTAGACACCCGAGGTCGGAGCACATACCACGTAGAACCCACTCACCACATCTCTTCAAGCTCTTCGCACCTCGAGATGATGCACCCTGGCATCTCTCAACAACACTTCTTTGCTATCTCCCGCGTTAAATCCACAAACTCTCCTTTCTCATTCGACCGCTATCGCGTCTTGGGCTGCTAAACTCGAAGCGAGGTCTTGGTCTCGTCTTCGGACACCTCCCATCAGTGTGTGTGTTCAATGTCAACCGCACGAAAGTGCCTACCTAATGCACCTTTCACCGTGTCGATATCGTGTATCTGCGTCAATTTTGGCGGACACAGTGCAGCAACGGCGCCGGATGTAGTCAGTGAATGTTGACGTTGGGCGATAGGACGAGAATGGGCTTGAGTTCAAGGTCATTTTCTGGGGGAAATCAGTTATTTTTTGGCTTTCGGACGAGTGATGATGGATACTCTACGTTCTATGTTTTTGATCAATCTGAGGCCGTAGATAGTCGCTTCTACCTTCCAGACTATACTTACGCAGTAACGTGGTTAAATGTGAACGCGCAATGTTTTATTCAACTTCATGCATGTCGTTCCTGCCTTCTTTGTACGCGTGGTGTCCCCATGTTTCCGAAGACCACTTGCCGTATTCACTTGTTCCCAAAGAGACTTGTGCTGGAAAACCAACCTCGGAACATCTAGACGAGGTACGACCATCGTTGCCAAGTTGTACCAATAGGTGAGTGATCTATAACCATTCTGACTCTACCCATGTTCGACGCTCTTGCGGGCTCCTCAGGCCTCAGGCCTCAGGCCTCAGCGCTCAGGCCTACGAGATAGCCAGTCGCGCGAATCAAAGTCAATATCTCTGGTAATCACTGCCCGCCACCCACCAATCCTTTCCCTTCCGCGGGCCTTCGAGCGCTCTCATTTCGTGCCGCCGACCGTCTGTGATTACCACTGCTAGAGGGCTGCTCACGGGTGCCTGATGCACACATGTGCTCACGAGTGTTCAAACGGACGGAATACCTTGAAGTCGAGGGTCCCACGTGACATACAGACGCGTCCTATTTTAGGCTTGTAAAGTTGGACCCTCATTGTGTTCTGGCTGCTACTTACAACCTTGGCTTTCTACCATCAACTGGTACGCCACACACGCCTAAAACTTCCTCCACTCTTCCTCAATACAGAAATACACCACGAAAGGGTGATTCCACGCACCGTAGTGTGTACACCCAAGGACACACAAATCAGATCCGGAAGATCAATATGGAGACTCTGGGGGGCCAGCTTCCGAAATTTAACGTCTCCTACTTTCTGGGGAGCGTCGTGCCAGACGTTCCAGAGGATAAGTTAGACATGGTCTTCCAACAGCTCATCAACGAGAGGATACTTGTCTATAATGCGGCGACCGAAGAGAACAGGTGGTGCTGGTACGATGTGGATCCTTCGCAGATGGATGGCTCGGAGAACAAGGTATACAAACACCTGGAGGATATCTCTGAAGAGGTCGTGAAGGCTGCAAAGAAAGTCTGGAAGACTGAAGGAGAGCAGCAGACTGTGCGGTTCACATGTCGACCCAATCACGCATCGTTATCGGACACTCAGAACGGCGGATTCATGACAGACAGTGACCAGGAGCTCATCAAAAACGACAACCCCAACGGCAGAAAGGATCTTCTCGACAGTGTGACAACGGCAGAGTTCAAGAAGGAGGCCGGGAAAGACAACTCAAACGACGTGCGTAGTTGCTGCCGTTTGGTCGAATATTTGCTGACCTTTACTAGATAGAACGTCAGAAAGCTTTTCAGCAACTCAACACACATGATGTTCTCCGATCCAAGGCGTCGCTTTTGCTTCGGTATTACCATCGAAGATACCCAGATGCGATTTTGGTACTTCTCTCGAGCGTTAAACTATGTCACACACGACTTCAACTTTATCACGGTACGTTGGCCTTCCTCTCCATTCAACATGCTCCTCATTCTCGACCCCAGAACCCGAAGCCGTTCATCCAATTCCTCTTGGCGACATCGTTCGCTACTCCAGAAGAGCTCGGCTATGATCCTACCGTGGTTCGTCTCCACGTCGACGGCGAATGGGTTTATGATTATCGAGTGGATCACCCTAAGCACGGGACACAGTGGTACCGGACAGTGGAGTCTTTGGACACCCATCGTGCAGCACGGCTTCCTGGCCGTGGCGTCCGCGTTTGGGTTGTCGAACCTCTCGACGGGAATCGGCAGCCCTACCCCCCTGGATCTGCGGAGGACAAGAGATGTGTGTTGAAGGACTATTGGCTCGGTATGGATTCGGATAGTGAGAGCGACATCTTGGAAGCTATCGTAAAGGCGGCGACGGGAGTCGATGGGACGACTGCCGCAGATGTTCGGAAGCATCTCATGACTATCGAGCGCGATTGGATCGTTTTGGTCAATGGTCGAGACGACGATAGCGACCTTCACCTTCGTAGCAAGATGCCTCCCTCCGAGTATGAAGAGCATGTGCTTGAACACGACGCCCAACAACTCCTCACACAACCTCAGCTTTCCAGCGGTGTCAGTTCAGTTCCCGCTGGCGGGCTCAACATACCCGATGAGAAATCACAGAATGACGATCCTGTGAGATCGGACCGACCACGGGTTTTCGAACCTCGGATTCATCGTCGTTTAATTTTCAAAGAGGTCGGACAGCCATTGAGTAAGATTAGGGATCAGAAGGTACTCGCGCGATGTCTGAGTGAAGGGTTGCAAGGTACGGATGTGTATTTATTCCCTGGGAGAATTGAGGACTGACCCCATGACAGGCCTCAATTACTTTTATCGTGCTGGGTATGTCCACCGGGATGTCTCGAACGGAAACCTCTTGCTTTGCGAACTCGACGGCGGCGGCTATATCTGCAAGATATCCGACCTTGAGTACGCCCGCCCCCGCCTGGCGGAAAAGAAGGCGGACTTGAAGGCCCACGACTTCAAGACTGTGAGTATCATCACCTCCGTCTGTGTTCTGTAGAGCTCATTGAATCGCATCAGGGCACACCTGCCTTCATGGCCGTGGAGGTACAAAGGGGGATGTATCGCTTCGGTGACCCCACTTCGTTCACCATAGACGACGCCGAGGAGGAAGTTCCATTCTTACACAATTACCTACACGACATTGAAGGGATCTGGTGGATTATGGTGCACAATCTCTTCACGACGAAACCGACCGCAAGCACCCCCGAGAACCTCCAGAAACGAAAGATAATCAGGGATCTCGTCTTTCCCGAATCGGTCGACGGTAGTCTCGAACGACAAGATTTCCTGATGGATGCCAAATTTCACCAGGGACTTCGGAGGAGCCTTCCGGAACACTATCAGCCCATTGCAATGGAAATGAGCAAAGCCCTAGAAGCCCTCTCGAAAATCTACGTTCGCGTGCGAAGCGACGTTCTGGATCATGACGTCTTCAAAGGCGCCCATGCCCAACTCGTCCCTTTTTTCGACAAGGTGAGGGAGCTGGGTCATCAGCATGTATTTCCTTTGGAATATGTGGCACAGGAGGCGCTGGCATACGAGAGTCAGGCAACGGGCACAGTGAAACCCCCCGCTAGCCTCAAGCGTCCTCGTGGAACTGCGCGGACTGGGGACGAGGAGTACGCTCACGACGAGTCCGCTGACGACGCAGAGCCTCCGGCAAAGAGGCGAGAGATCGTTGGAGACGCTTCCACACTGAAACGCGCCTCCGGCTCCTCACACCAACCCCGCAGGTCGACACGTCCAGTCACCAAACGCTAATAATATATCTACATACCACTTACTTTACACTACTCTCCATCTATCGGGCTCCTCAGCTTTCAGGCCCACGAAATAGCCAGTCGTACTCCCGGCGAATCACATTCAATATTTGTAGTAATCACTACCATTCAGCCATCAATGGTTTCCGGTCTTCGAGCGCTCCCATTTCGTGCCGCCGACCGTTTGTGATTACCACTGCTGGAGATTGCTCACCGTGGTGCCTGATGTACATGTGTGCTTACGAGTGCTCAGACGGACGGAATACCTTGAAGTTTCAGCCTCGGTCGAGGGTCCGTATCCGTATCCGTGCAAATGTATAAAGAGTGGTCAAAAAGGGTCGAAAGTAAAAGTACTACAAATCACATCCCTCCGGATTTGAACTAGCTCAGAGAAACAAAGTCGGCAAATGAAGCTCTAGAAACGATCGATATCTAACGTACATTTGGACCCACAAGTCCTCACTCGGCCGCCTCCGAACCCGATCTGGTTTGGAATGACGTGACGCCCCGAGACTGAACAAGCTCTGGCGCTTTTAACCGTCTTTGGGTTTCCGTGTGGCGTACCGTACGACTGAGCATTAACCTACACCTAGTGAACTAACAGGACATTCTTCAGAAACACGACGGATCTATGAGCCCCGGGGGGGTTTCAAACATACACCAGGTTGGAAAGCTATGACATAACCAAAGAGTTGTGAATCCCAACCGATATGCATGACAGTTATACACTGATAACTGTCATAAAACGAAGGTAAGGGATACATAGAATGAGTAATATCGATACACTACAGGCGGTGTGGCTGATATACATCTCCCAGAGACCGGCCATAGCAAGAGAGGAGATTGGTACAAACGAGAAAATGTCCGTATAATAGCGGGGCACCTGAAATATTGAAACACCATACTTATTCGAGCATCCTATCGCCATTCTGCCCTTCCAACACTCGAACCATTTCAAGACAGTAGCGTTGATTGCGTCGCGGTGCTGTAGGTGCACCGCTGCCGGGAAGGAGTGACCGTAGTGATTCAGTGTTACTGGGTACGAACGGGAGGACCTCTACCGAGATAGGAGAAGCGTGTGGGGCAGCCAACGATAGGGCGGTAAGGGAGGTAGGCGGCTTGAAAGATCGCGTCCTGGAGACACGAATCCGCTTTCGCAGAGGAGCGTGCTGTATCATAAGTCCGTCATTGTGTATTCTGTTGTTGGCCCCGTCCAAAGGTGCAGAAGGGGAGGTTCCTACCCTTCCGACGTTCTGAGCGTGGTTGATCTCGTGGCTAGTGGTGGTGCTGTTGACCGCGGATTGGATCCTTGGAGCGGTACCAGCCCCATTCGTTGTGTTGCCGGCGAGCAAGTCAGGGCCGTTATAACAACCCGAGGTAGACTCAGGACTGCGAAACCGTACTAGACTATCTGCAGCCATGTCATTGCTGACGGTGACATCCCTATGGAGAAGATCCTACCAGTATATTGGAAAATGGCAGGACGGAAATATGGAAATGATAACACACCTGATCCGGGTGACTGTTGCTCTCTAACTCCCCTAGTTCTGTATTGTGGGCGATGTGACCTCCGCTGACACTGAATTCATCCTTTCTATCGCATGACGCACCCCGTATCTGAAGACCGCCACAGCAATCGGCGTCTCTGACTGGTCGTTGATCTTGAGCTCGAGCGTTCGATGAGTTTTCTGAGTCGGGATTGGCGTTGGACTCGCTGGGGCCATTGACATATTTTTGCCCTGCATGGAAGTAAGATAGTGATTGATGTGATTGAGAGTTAGCGCACCTTCATAAACCTCTTTGAATCGATCTGAGTCGTTGACAGGGTGGAAGATATGATCAGCATATCCAAGGTGTCGAGCGAAATTGATGGTTTTTGGGTCAAAACCTCGGGAGAGCTGGTATTCGTGGAGGCCTTTGTAGTACTCAGTGGCCCAGGAAAGTATATAGTGTTCATGCCCTTCCATTTTGAGCTCAACGGGAAGGCCGAAGTGGTTGCATGACTCGGGTGAAAGTCGAGGTTGGCCATCTTCGTGAAAAGACCAGAAGTGGAGGGAGGAGGTGTAGCCGTCGAAGTCGAGAGGAAGTGGAAGTACAATCAGGTAGATTGGCTGCAGGCGTCGTCGTCGTTGGGATTTGGAAGGGGATTCATCAAGGGAGCCATGCAATATCGCGTGACGGTAGGCGAGCTCTGGGCAATGTTAGCCAGTGAAAAATGATGGAGAACAAGACAACGCCGCACGATAGACGCTGAGATCTCCCTCTAAAGAGATTCCTCGAGAATAAAATATGCTTGACGCTTGTAAAATCCACGCCTTGGGTAATCCTCCGCAGTCGTTTCTCCCGGTCGACAACTGAAGCCAGGGTTCATTTTCATCTCCATTCAGTCGGAATCTAGTCCTGTATCTTCAGACGAGGTAGCCCAAGATTTACGAGCATCTCACCTTGTCCAGCTATTTCCCAGCACTTTCCTCGCTACAAGGTTCTCCTTGCGGCTCCACCAGAAGTTATTGGCGGTTGCAATGGGGGTTTGGGTGAGAGTGGAAAAAATGATCGGTTGATTGAACGAATCTGGCACGCCTCTTTTGTGCCGAACCCCCCTCTGATCGATCCTTTCCACCACCACATCATCGGTATCCTTCGACCTTTTCGTCCCCAGGAAGCGCATGAAAACATCTCTTTGGAGAAGGTCCGTAGTCAAAGGCAGATTTTTGACCCCCAGCACAACCCAGTCGGATGGATTAATCTTTGGATACGGCCCGTCCGGACCACGACATACCACTCCTCGGGCAGAATCCACCCATAGCTCTGACAAGTTGCTCTGGCCCAATTGGGGATGATACTACAACTGAACGATTAAAATCTCCATTTCTACTATTTCGGCCACTTACAATCAGGTTCGACAAGTATATCTCAGCAACCCATCCCAAACTTTTCAAGTGCGCGATTGGTACGAGCCCTGCAAAGAAAACAGCCATCAGTAGTGGCTTGGAACTGAGCACATAAAGTCATTCACCACCCGAGAAGATTAGTAACGGAACCCGAGACCGGTTGAGTGCATGAAGATGCGCATTGTTTACGCATCTGAAACTTCAACCTCAAGACACGCTCGGCAAAATGAAGGGATGCGAAACCTACAGGCGTCCAGAATAGGTCGCAAAGCGTTCTTTCCAGTTCTGTCTTGACAGTCAATACCTCGAGACGTGTTCAGGAAGTGAGAATGCGTACTCCTGGTGCATCATCTCCGGTGAAGGCTTCCACGGTGACTATCCTTCCTATCCCATCCCCTGCCATAACTTGCCCAATGTAGATGTTCCGCTCGCATTTTGTAAGCTGCCCTCTCCGATAATCAAACATTCCACTCTTTTCATGGTATATCCTTTCGAGGAGCTGGATATCACCACGTTTGTATTCACCGTACTGCGAGATTGAACCGTATTGACTCCTGAGCACGCCACGCAACCGAGAACGATGACTTTGCTACCCACCTCTTCGTACTCCGCCTCCTCCTCTTCCGTCCCCCGAATGTGCCGGTATGTCGACCGTGCCTGTTGTATCACCCTGTTGTCATTGTTGATAGTGAATGTCCCGGATCCACTGTTGATGTTGAGGTCCCTCCATGATGTCGAGTATATAGTCCCAGGGCGTTCAGGGCCGGAGAAAGTTCTCTGGCCATGATCAGTGCAGTAGGAATAGGAAGGATGATGGTACATGTCGTGTGTTAGTGGTGGTCTTCGAGGTGCGTGTTTGAAGGATGCCTATGAACACTGGTCTTTGTACTAAAAGCTCAGAACGGGAGGCATGCTGTTGAGGTGTGAATCTGTCAGTGTCACAAAGCGGCGTGATAGGATAAACCATTGAAGCTACTCGCCGAGTAATAGAGATCAGATGTCCCTTTGATGCCTTTTGGACTGCGTGACTTGGCACTAAGTGTGCGAAATGACAATAAGATTGGGCGCTGGCATTCTAGGACCCATAATGAGAACAGGGAACCACTTACTGTGGTGATTCGTACATCCTGTTCGCGTGGACATGCCGTCCTGCATGTCAGAATGAGGAAGGCCAGCGGTGAGCGAGTAAAAACAACATTTGACCGTATATAAACTTACATGGGTCAGGTCATCTGCACCGAGAGTGGGTTACGATGGTCTCCCGAATAGGTATGGAAACATCACGGCAGAAGGCTGAGAAACAGGCTGTTCGTTCGACAAACAGGAGGCGGCTTGAGCGTGAGCCCCCGCAAATAGAAAGCATCGCGAGGCGCCACAAGATGAACGAAGCTGTGCATGAGCGTCTATGAAGTGTCAATTCAGAGAACCTGGTGATTTCCATTCGAACCACTTTTGAGGCAGAACGAGGTGTTTCGAGAACAAATGTTTCTCAGTGCTGCGCTTTCCGGCGTAAATCTGCGAGATGAGAATTGAGATTCGAGAGACAATATCCAGATAGTTACCAGTTTTTGCCAAGCCCGTGTAAACACCAGGGTCGTGATTCGCCAGCTTCGGAGAGTTCTAGGAGACAGCGCGATGAGAAATAGTGCAATTCGCGCATGCCGAGAGACTCTAATAGTGCGTAATCAGAGCTTCTAGTACATAGAGGCGCTTTTCCGTGGTCGAGATAGTCGGAGATGAGAAAACAGAAGGGATGTACGGCGCTCAGTGAACTGTAATGTGGAACACCGCTGTCAATATTCGCCGTCTGTACCCAAGATCCCGGTCATTGTCGCAACCTTCTCCAAGGATTTTGGTCGACGTACCAGAGTCCGGCTTCTTCGTCTCCTTTGATCCCACCACCCCAGAGCCTAACAGACCCGTCTTGCTTCCATGTCATGCTCTCGATCTCAAATAGCAGATCATGAACGGGATGACATTTCCACAGATGATAGTCGATCGTATAGGTGTCCGGACAGTAATATAGCCAGAGTTTTTGGGTTTAGCTCGGTATACAGAAGCTCTGGCCCGCAGGGCCCTTGGGTTTGAGGGCCGTTTGGAGGAAAGGTAGCTGTTTTCGTAGATGTGGAAGGCACCTCGGACGAAGAGAGGTCTCATGAACGAGATGTTGCTAGACTCCTGGATCAAAACAAATTGCTGACGTGAATTTAGGAACTTCAAATTAACAGGTAGCATTAATGAGCCGCAATGGGCCTGAGAGTGACTTTGAGAGTGTTTTTTCTTGTTGAGCCGCGGCAGTGGTGGATGTCGCAGATATCGAGCGAAGAGTATTTGTCAGCGTCTGCAGCGTTATCTAGGACCTTCACCAGCTACTTATCTCTGCATATCGAATTAACGTTCTCATCCTCGATTTCTTCTCCACCCGGCCTCGTTTGATATGCGATATTCAGTGTTCCAGCCCGGAGGTCGCACTCCCAATGCGTATTGGAGAAATGAGGCGCGGCTTCCCACTACCCAAAGAAAAAAACTCAACGACCTGATGGCTTTCTTTAGTCTCGTGTAATCAGACTGACGATACTCTGACGATATCTACGTGACGACTTCGATGTACGTAGATATGTAATCCAGGGCCAGTCCTTTGATTGGTAGGTTTCTTGCCGGACGGCCTGCCGGTCACTCTTGTGAACATCCAGAGACTATAAAATGCAGAGCTGCTAGCACGCACTGTACGAGGAATCTCTGTTAAACACTGCTGTCGTCGTCTATGAGCCTCGTTCAGCGTTGGAGGATCGTGGGAGTAAGTAGAAGAGAAAGAGACGCGCTCAGTAAGCGCTCGCCATCAACCTTTCATGGGTCCAGAACGCCCTATCCTTTCCCTTGACTTTCAAGGTTCAACTCCATCTAACTTTCTCTCATCCCCTCTGCTTGTGAAACTGTTCATTTTCACGATATCAAGTCACCCGAGTTTGCACCAGGGCTACAACGAAGAAAGCGGAATGCACTTGCTCCAAAAGCAACAAGATCTTGGGGGAGTGACAAGGTGTGTATCTTGATCGCCTCGAATTCTCATGAATTTACTCAGATGCCTATCGAAGAAGAGTATCACATATCGGGCGTTTGGAATAGAGAATGAGGACAATTTACGACAAACCAACGGCGGAACCACCAGGATTGATTTGTGCGAGTCCGCCGCTTGAGAGGATAGTAGACTGGTGTGTCACGCACTCATGTTTTTACTCTTCAAGAGGCTCGCTACTGAGAACTCATGCTCGCGGCAGGTTCTCTAGAATGTTTGCGACATCGATGCTTTGAGGTTGCTGGGACGCACGAGGAACGATGTGAGAAGCCATCTCCGAGCCTCTCTTTCCGCGCAGTTAGCGGACACTTTTGGTTTCGGGCTCTGTTCACACGCGTCAACCTACATTCATCAATCTGTCTTCGCGATTTCCAACAGCCGCTCAAACAAACAAACTCGGAGTTCGTCGTTGAAACTCAGAACATCATGTCTCTTTGCGCATCACGATAGTCAATTCTGGCGTCAATAGTTCACGGAAACACAAGCTTCAGAGAGAGAGAAGGCATCAAGGAATTTGTGGAAAACCCTATCCTGTCGCCGCCAGGTCCACTTGGGTACGACCGTGAATGTCGAGGTTTGTGCCTTGTCTCCTCTGTGCTTGTTTGCCTTTTGTGCTCATCGCTCCACTGTGATCCAGGCAGCCACCTATCTCGACTCTCAATTCATTGATCCAGATTCACAATTTCCATTGGGAGACCACAGATCACATTCGTTCAGAGGACGTTACGGTACTGAAGACTATGAATGATACGAGCCAGACCATCACATTCCTTTCAACGTGAGTACCTATACTCATCATCCAGCCGACCTATCCTAACGATGGGGTCAACCGCCAGCGCGACGATGAGGTTACAGGCAGAAGTACAATGGTCGCAAGTCACAAGCGCCTTCGGGAACTTATACCAGGACCACCCTCCAACATCCGCCGTTATCATTCGTTTCCTTTACCTCTCTGTCTCGTTCACCACATTCTCAAGGCAATCCGATCCGGAGCTGTATGGATTTCCACCAGTTCTGAGCGAAGCCGGTATTGAAACGTGTCGAATGGGAGGAGCCAGGGACAGACACAGGCGTTGGTCGGATAGGATGCATACGAGGGTAGAGAAGACGATGTAACGGAGAGAAGCCGAAACTGGTGGTCGAGCCTGGCTTGGAAGTGCTGAACGTCGTCGACGAAGGTTGTGGGTAGCAGCGGTTAGCAAACCGATCAGTTTCCAATCTTCGCCGACGTTTTGAACGACGGCGGTACCACGTCACGTTCCCCATTCCCAATCCTTGAGGCCCCCTCAACGCGCGGGCACGCTTACTCCTTCCGCTAGGGTCACACCTAGAGATCTTGGCTCCAGTACTAGAAACAAGACCACGGAGTCGTGCTCTGCGTTTGGTAGAGATGAGCACAAAGCACAGTAGCAACTGTGATCCGTACATACTAGATCGCGAGCCTTCGTTGTGGTCTGTCTGCATACATTCCAACTCCCTACATAGAACAAGCCACCCGACTGATATAGAAACTTTTACGCCCATATACCCTCGCTTCGGTTTCTGTAGAACGATCATTAGCAAAAGCAAACCTAAAGTCGAATGAATGCGCTACTGACTCTATACAAGCTCAGGAGGATCCGACGGTTTATTAAATCGGACATCCTCGACAGTGGGCAGCCCTCTGGCTATTGAGGGTTCTGTCTGCACCAAGAAACCGATCTAGCGATGGATTCAGTAAGTCAAGTGTTTTCTGCACAGAAAGAAGCGATTCCATTACCTCACGCAACCCGCCTTATCCTCGCAAATTGTCTTGGTTTCTCCAGCCCAGCGTCCACAAGACTTTACAAACCCAGCTCGTGCAGCAACGAGGGTCGACATCTTGCTCTCTGGAGTAAGGCTTTCGGAGATAGACTCCCGTCCGTTTCAGACCCAACCATTCAAGCCCATATCCCCTTGTTAACAAGGGGAACGCGAACATGAGAGACGCAGGCGATGGTAGAGGCGAACGATCTGCGTGAAGTGCCTGGAAGCCCGATACAGTGCTGAGACAGCACGGGCCATGCAAGCGAAGGTGGGGTTCGTCACCGAGCACAGCTCATCTGGATGGATATATGACGACAGCAGGGCGTCGGAGGAAGTTGGAGCCTTCCAACCAGGGATCGTTCGTAGGATTCGCAACAAGAGAAAACCGGCGGGTGAAACGTCCTCGTCAGCGACTCGTTCTTTGGATTCGATTTGGCGATACCGGAGGGTGTCATTGCTTTTGGCGCTTCTGGTGGTCTGAGAGCCTTTGATGCGGGATATCTTTTTTCACGAGCAGTAATGGTGGGAGCAGGTGAGGAGAGATTGGCCCGACATGCAGGCGATGTCTATCTTCGTACTTAGACAGATCTGGTGGACCGGCCTACATCTGAAGTACGTAGTAGAACCTCTTTCGCTTCATGAGCCGTCTCTCAGCTGTACCTTGTATCGCATAGGAGAGAGAACTCCCTGAAACCGAGAAGATTGCCTCCCGTCCCGCCGTTTCTGGAGAAGATATCAAGATTCTGACCACAGATAGTCTGCTATCGGGTTGAAAATGGCAGGAAGCGTCGCGAAACGTGCAGTTCGGGATTATATCAAGCCTAATAGGTCCAAAAGGCCTACAAAGAGGTCGACGGCAGGCTCGAAGGCTACAGGAAGCAGTAACGCACGGCCTCTCAAACCGCTTCCCCCAGGAGGGTTATTATTCCGGATGGTGTATAATGAAATGAAATCTGGCGCATCAGTTTTGAAGTTCTTGACATATAAAAAGGGGCTCATTTTGAGCTTCCTGAACAGATTCGACAGATTTAGCACCAATTCCGGAAACACTCTTCTTTGCTGTTCAGACCACATCTGGGCTGTCGACGGGTTACAACGTGAGCGCATATGATTCTTTAACTTTGTGGATCTCGAACTGAAGACCCTCTGAACACGCCAGCTCGACGATCTGGTGACATTTTTCACTCAAGTTGAGAAACTGGCTGACGACATTGAGCAAGGTGTCGCGAACGTAGCTGGGATCCCGGTCGTCCGGCTTCCTCTGCATGCTGTCTGGCGCAGATGATGTTTTCTGGGGAGGATTGGTCTGTTACTCGGGGAGGAATGTGAAGCTCAACATGGTATCTCTTTTGCAATCTTTTTCTTGCTGTAAGCTCCCTTGTTGACTCTTCACCACGATCTCACACTCACCTTTACCTCAGCCACCGTACCTTCCTAAATACCTCATCCCACACTCATTAGACGTCGAATCAGCTCTGGGTTTTGGTATCACTAATTGACCAGAGTCAGGCTCTGACTCAGACAACTCGACGCCGCGGTTACCCGAATTGGTGGCACTCCTCTTGTACTCGATTTACATGACAACGGCGAGCCATACGACATCGGATTCTCTATATCATCAGCTTACGTCTGCCCGCCTAACCATTGCGCCCCTCACCCTCTGCCTGTCGGTTGTTGAGCGTGGCCAAACGACCAATGTATCGCGTGTGAAACTAGGAGGTGGCGTGGGACACCACCGTTTTGACACTGGAATCCCATCCGTCAAGTAAGTTTGCCGCCGAGGATTGGTGTAACTGGCGTGAGGATGAACAGCCTACGACCCTATTAGATCAGGCTCCACAGCACGCACTTTTCTTCTTGGAGTCGATCTGCAAACCTGACGCCTGAGATCGAGACTCGAGAGGAACCGAGGGGTCACATTAAAGACCCACCTGCGCTCACTACACGGTGAGACGTCCAACCATCTGCAGTGGTGTCAGACACGTAACGTAGACCGATGAAGGCGATGTCGATGAATCGTCGAATCCATTCTCACCGTTGCTCTTCCTCGTCAGACTACAAACAAAGTTTTGCTTGGGGTTCGTACTGCAACCGGTGGGGGTAAAAAACTTGTAGAGATTGAGATCGTAGTGCTCATAAGTATTTCCCGTGTACACATCTTTCCGTGACCGGCTGTAGCAAAAGATTGGTATGAATGATAAGAGAAAAATGTCCATACACATAATAATCGGAGCCTAAGACGTTCAATGCCCTACTTAATCAAGGGCTCTATCACCATCCTGATCTTCCAACGGCAAACCCGATACAATACGACAGCGTTGGCTGTATCGGAGTGCTGCGCTGCTGCCGAAGAGGAAAGACTCAAACGACGTCCGGAGGTCCGTCAAAAAAGGACATGGAGTAGCTGACAACACCCGGGGAATAAGGGAGGTGAACGGCGTGAAAAGACGAATCTGCCTGCATGAAGGCGCGAGCTGTAGTGCAGATCCGTCACCGTGTACTCTGTTATCGGTATCACCAGATTGCGAGACGTGAGAGATCTCCACCCCTCCGACGTTCTGAGTGTTGTTGATATCGTGGCTAGCAATGACGGTGCTGTCGACCGCGGATTGGATCCTTGGAGAAGTATCAACCCCGTCCGTTACGTTACCGGCGAGCGAGTTAGCCGCACTGTTATCACAACCCGAAGTGGACTCAGGACTGCGAGGCCGTGCTGGACCATCTGCAGCGATGTCATTGCTGACAGTGACATCTCTATGGGGGAGATCCTACCAGTACGTTTGGAAAATGAGAGGGCGGAAATATAGATATAATAACACACCTGATCCGGGCGACTGCCACTCTCTAGCTCCCCTGGTTCTGTATTGTTGGCAATATGATCTCCGCTGACTCTGGATTTATCCTTCCTATTGCATGGCACAGCCTGTATCTGAAGATCACCACAGCAATCCGCATCTCCGACCGGTTGTTGACCTTGAGCTCGAGTGTTCAATAGATCTTCTGAGCCGACATTGACGTTGGACTCGCTGGAGCCACTGGCACATTGTTGCTCTGCATGGAAGTGAGATAACAAGTGACTGATTGAGAGTTATCACACCTTCATAAACCTCTTTGAACCGATCTGAGTCGTTGATGGGGTGGAAGATATAATCAACATATCCAAGGTGTCGAGCAAAATCGGTAGTTTTTGGGTCAAATCCTCGGGAGAGCTGATATTCATGTAGGCACTTGTAGTCGACGGTGGTCCATGAGTATAGATATCGGTCACTGTAATTATTGAAATATAGCTGGGTAGGAAGACCAAAGTGGAGACATGACTCGGGCGATAGTCGAGATTGGCCGTCTTCATGGAAAGACCAGAAGTGGAGCCAGGTGCTATTGAAAACAGGAGGATGTGGAAGTACAAACAGGTAGATTGGCTGCAGGTGTCGTCGTTGGGATTTAGAAGGGGATCCATCAAGGAAGCCACGCAACTTTGCGTTTCGCCAGATGAGCTCTGGAACATGTTAGCTAGTGAAAAATGGGGAACAAGACAATAACGAACGATAAGTGCTGAGATCTCCCTCTAAAGATATTCCAAGAGAATGAAATATGCTTGACGCTTGTGCAATCCACGCCCTGGACCAGTCTGCGGAGGAGGAACTCAAATACCATGACAACTCAAGGTAGGTTGCATCCCCATGCAGTCGGAATCTAGTCCTGCATCTTCAGACAGAGTAGCCCAAGATTTATGAAAATCTCACCTTGTCCATCCATTTTCCAACACTTTCTTCTCTACAAGGTTCCCTCTGCGGTTCTCCCAGGGGCTATATACAATTGCGATGGGGGTTTGAGTGAGAGTGGAAAAAACGATCGGTTGATTGAACGGATCATGCATGCCTACGGTTTCCCACGAAATGATATAACTCTCCCACATCGCTTGCACCACCAACTGATCAACGTCTTTCGAATTCTTTTGGCTCGCCAAGAAGCGCAAGAAAACATCTCCTTGGAGAAGGTCCGTAGTCAAGGGTAGATTCTTCACCCCTCCCAGCCGGGTCTTTCTGCGCCAGCGGACCTTTGAGTCTGGGGGCCCCGATGGACCTCGACAGATCACTCCGCGGGTAGGATCTACCCACAGGTTTGCCCGCATGACGTAAGCCAATTGCGAACTCCGCTACGACTGCGTGATTAGAATGTTCAATTCCACAGCTTCGGCCACTTACACCCAGAAGATAGAAATACAACCCTGCAAGCCAGCCCGACTTTGTGAAGTGCGCGATTGGTACGAGCCCTGAAATGGCACAGCCATCGTAATCAGTATCGGCTTGAATTGGGTGCGTATAAAGTCATACCATCCGAAAAAATCAGTAATGGAACTTTGGATCGGTTCAGCGCAACAAGATGCGCACTGT
This sequence comes from Marasmius sp. AFHP31, assembly GCA_024721195.1. Taxonomy (NCBI): domain Eukaryota; kingdom Fungi; phylum Basidiomycota; class Agaricomycetes; order Agaricales; family Marasmiaceae; genus Marasmius; species Marasmius sp. AFHP31. The sequence continues at coordinate 20,165 of JANHQD010001601.1, read as the reverse complement.
TTACGCATCTGAAACTCGAACTTCAAGTCCACTGAAAAAGGACGAATGGGTGCAAAACCTACAAAGTTCGTACAGACTGGTAAGCAAAACTTTTTTTCCATGCCTGTCTCCACCGTCAGTAGCTCGAAGCTTGTTCAAGAAGCAAGAATGCATACCTCTGGCGCATCATGTCCGGCAAAGGCTTCCACAGTGACTATCTTTCCTATCCCATCACCTGCCACAACTTGTCCAATGAAGATGTTCCGCTCGCATGCTGTAAACTGCCCTCTCTGATGATCAAACCTCTCACGTCGTTCATGGTATATCCTTTCGAGGAGTCGGATATCACCACGTTTGTATTCGCCGTACTGCGAGATTGAACCGAACTGAGCATGCCACGCAACCGAGGACGAGTACTTTGTTACCCACCTCTTCGTACTCTGCCTCCTCCTCTTCCGTCCCCCGGATGTGCCGCCACGTCGATCGTGACTGCTGAATTACCCTGTTGTCGTTGTTGATAGTGAACGTCCCGGATCCATTATTGACGTTGCTGTCCCTCCATGACAATGATGATGACATAGAGTAGGCGTCCATGGCAAGCGAGTCAGCACCATCGACATTTCGCTGGTCATCCGCGGGAAAGTAGGAAAGTACGGCCTGATGGGACATGTCGTATCAGCGCTTCAGCAGTGTGGGTGTTTGAAACACGTCTAGTAGTAGCGGTCTTATATATTGAAGGCTTAGAACAGGTGGCATGCCGTTGGGGCATGGATCTATGAGAAAGCAGGATGGCAAGACGAACGTTCCAAACTCCTCACCGCAGTGAACACAAGTGGAGTAGCTTTCATTAATAGGAATCAAATGTCCTTTGCCTGTGCAATTTAAGCTGCGTAAGTTTCTAGAATTGCACATTCATCACGGATATGAACACAAAGTAACCCGCCGGTATTCTATGATTTATAATGGGAACAGGAGACCACTCACCGCAGCGATTCGTATGGACCGATTACGAGAGTATGCCTTTCCTGCATGTCGGAATAGCTGGTACTGGGAACGGCAACAGCCCTTGATCGAGCTTGGGGGAAGGGGTCAGCAGTGCAGCATTCAGCCGCGCAATGGTGAAACTCACATGGATCCTCTCATCCGCGTTGAGAACGGGGTATGATGTTCCCTCAGAAAGGTAGGGGGACATCACGGCGGAAGGCTGAGAAATGGGCTGTGTTCGTTCGACGGACGAGTAGCGGCTCGGTCGTTAGTCAAGAGTGGTATGGTTCAACAAGACGAATGAACATGTGGGTGAGCGCCCAGGCGTCCAGGAAGCATTACCGCAGGTCAACGCCAACAGAGGAAAGTGAAAGATCCTCCATCCGGAACACGTTTTGGGAGCAGAGTGAGGCGTTTCGGGGACATTCGTCGGCGCTGTACTTTCCAACGTGAAATCGAGAATGAAGAGAACGTACATGAAAACTCAACAGCCATGACCAAGATCAATGATCGATCATTGTCTTCTCGTCCTTGTGGCTTCAGAGTGAGCGCCAAGAATCGGGAAGGTACATGATACTCACTAGTCTCGATTAACCAGTTCAGCCGCTCTTAGCCGCTCTAAACAACCTGAGGATCCTGATCCGCTCATCGTTTCCTCATCCTTATGGCCTCAGAGAGTGCCAAGCGTGGGTGTGTCAGTGAATTGCGCTGGCGTGCATTCATAGGCTCTAGTACATAGACGAAATGGACAAAATTGAGATAAGCCGTAGCATACAGGCCGAAGGAGATCACGAAGATCGAGGGTTGTGCAACCCTCAGCAATGTGGAACCGTCATCATCCTCTGCCATCGTCGTCCCATGCATGCATGAGATCTTGAGATCCCGACCATGGTCGTGACTGTTACCTCCTCTCGCCATCGTCAGGGAAGACAGTTTCCTCTCCCTCATGGTCAAGTTCGGCTCGGGGTCACTCTCGATGGGCGCGAGCCTGACGTCGTATCTCTTGCCACTGGTGGGGTGGACATAGTCGACTATAGACATTGGATGAAGAGTCCGAAGGTACCTCGATGGTGATCTAGCCAGAGATCTCGGGTTGAACTTGCTTGAGAACAGAAATTCATGGCCTTCCCGAATGCTGGTAGGTTTAAAAGTCTTTCGGATGAGAAGAAGCTGCATCGCGTATGTATATTCGCGTCGTTCCCGATCGTCACTCCCTTCGATCCATCAGGGATTGAGTACATGGGAAGGAGACGGGATACGACTGTGTACTATGTCGGCCTCGGTAGCTGGGTCTTCGATATGCGCTAAGCGGGATTTGAGAGTATAAAAGTTCTTGAGGTGGGATATAGTCTTCAGCCAATCGCTCGTAATCGTCCGGTGAGCAATGTTGAGATGGGTCAAATCAGGGCAAGCCAGTAACAGGGTGTTCATAGCAACGTATACTGGGAGATAGAACGTCTGATCGTATGAACGAAGCTCGGAGGATGTGAAGATGTTCCATTCCTGTGTCACGTCGTCAATGATCGAGAGATTTTGAATAACATAGGTGAGGTCTGGTCGAGAGATAAGGAAGTTGACTTGGCGGGTGAATGTTTCTTACTGCTGTTCAACGACGTCCTCTAGATCCGCTTCGTCCATGTTGACACAGGAATCTGCGAAAAAATGGGAATCGGCACCTATCCTATGTGTGGAAAACTGGGAGTTACAATCCAAACGAACGCCTCTGAAGGGGTAGTCACGGGCATTGCTCACCTCCAACCTTTTCTCCCCCCCGCTTCCTTCTCAACTCTAGGGCCCCGAAGGATATAGCACCTCGACGACCGAGCAAGCTCCTCCATCCTCGGACCGAACCTTCTCGTAACGTGGCATAACCAAGATCGTCCTATACATGCTTACGCCCCACGAGCGTAGTACAGACAGCCCAAACTTCGTATCAAGCTTGGTAGGTAGATTCACATAGATCCACAGGAATGGCTTGGGATGGGCCGCCGAAGGGGTGGACAGACCAATTGTGGAGTCTCTGGAAGAGGAGAGGGGGAGTAGAGTGTGATTATCGGCATTCTGGGCGCAGGAAGACTCAGAGCAGGTGTATTCGAGCCCGCTGCGTTCCTTAATATGGCGGAGACGACGTTGAGGGCGGTATTTTATGGGGCAGATAAGGTTGAGATGCGCGGTTCACCGTGTCCTATAGAAAAGGTGCCGAGAATTGTTGATTATCCCATCTAAGTCGCACCAAAGACGTTCGGCCCCATCTGAACCGTAGGGAATAGATTGAGATAGATGGGTCTGCTCATTCCCCGTTGTAATAGGTTATTGAGAATCTGGGTTGGAACCATTGTGCGACCGCCGGGGAAGTTGATAGGATAGAGAGATCATAGGCCTTGGACGAATGGTTCAATAGAAATAAATGCTAGCTTGAATTCGAGAGCTTCGAGACTGAGAGGAAATGAAGAACAAGCCACTGTCTCCAGCCGCGGTGGATGTTGCAGGCAATGAGCGAAGACACTTTGTCAGCATCCGCGGCGTTGACAGAGTTTCGGACCGGAACCACAACCAACATGAACTCTATTTCAAACGTTTCGGTACGCCACCACCATGGAACCTACTCGACAGAGCGATGCACCCGCTCTGCGAGTCACTACGCCACCTCAAAGCGATTACATAGCCCGATCGAACACAGAAACCGCTCCTCCTCGTATCTCTATCAGGGGCACGAAATTCTCTGTGGATTCACCCACGCCATGGAATCGGAAACGGGTTGAAGTGGCCCTTCACACTGCGGGTCGTCACTATGGTCCTATGCGAGTCGAAGAATTCTTTAAAGAGTTCATGCCATTGCATAAGGAACGCAGTAAGCCGCCCCAAAAGCGACTGAACCTATTGAAGGGGATGGCCCTCAAAGAGACTGAGCCAGAGATGTACCCAGTATTCGTACGTGTATCTCTCTATCTGGAGACCTCCACTCATTGCTGCTACAGGTGGACGCCCTCAAAGGTTGGCCATACAACGATGGCGGTCGTCAAGTCAAGCTAGAATACCACGATAATCACTCTATAGGTGACCCCAATTGCGCTGATCTTGCGGTGGACGTCGCCGTGGGAGATGCTTCGACATCGCCATTCTGGCGCAAGGGACATCACATTCCATTCGCCGAGCATGAGAGCCACGTTGAATTCAAGACGTCTACTCAGTGTGACCCCTATGATGATCGCGAGTACACGAGGCAGGCGAGGCAGAGTCAGGACACCGAGATCCAGGAAGAGGAGCAGGGAGAGATCCAGGAAGAGGATGAAGAGATCCAGGAAGAGGATGAAGAGATCCAGGAGAAAGATGAATATGCGGATATAGACGTTCCATTGCCACTGCCAGATAGCGATAACAACACTCAGCCTACATCCGAAGAAGAGGAAAATGGATTCATGCAATGGCACACGGAAGACTCCAAGTACAAATTCGAAAATTCGTCGAACGACGGGATCAACTGCCGCGGTCAGCTCGGATACTATGCTGCAGCAGCACTGACTGCGCAATATCGCACCCACTTCTTTCAACTCGTTATCCTTAGATGTTGTGCCAGAATCATTCGCTGGGACCGGTCATCCGCTATAGCCACACAGCGGTTCGATTACACGAAGGAGCCGGAGTTGATATTCGAGTTCTACGAACGCCTCGCTAACTTGGATCGAGCAGGACGCGGTTATGACCCCTATGTCACTCGTGCCTCCAAGTCGGAGGCGGCAGCGGCTCGGAAAAAACTCGCCTCGTTTCTGCCTGACGGTTGGCACGGACGCACAGATTATCCGCAAAAGCTTCATCGCGACATCAAGAGTCAGGCTTTCCTGAAGCTCGAGACTGATGATGGATCGAAATTCATCATTCCTTCGCCAGTTTTCTATCCCGATTGTTACAGCCCATTCGGCCGGTCCACGCGTCGTTGCCTCGCCTACAACCTAGCCGCACGCGAGATCTGCTTCTCGAAGGACTACTTCGCCCAGCACTACACGACCACTTTGAAGGAGGCGGACGTTTACCGTCGCATCCAGGAGAAGAGAGAAGAGAAGTCCTCAGTCGACCCGGTGCCGTTCGGTTTGTGTACGATGATAGCTGGAGGCGACGTTCCTGGGACGCAGACTCGGGGCCATGAGTACTGGCAGGCACCTTGGATCATTGGTAAACCGCAGGAACCTGTTCGCCTCATAGGCCATCGGATCTTTCTGGTTGAGGTTGGCGCGAGCATCCGAACTTTCCCCAACTTCAAGACGGTCCTGACTTGCGCTGGCGATGCCATGGAGGGTGAGTCTGTCAGATGTGTATCTCTCCACGACTTGCCTAACGTCCTGGACATTTTGTCTGCAGCTCATTCTTGGCTGCTCAAGGTCCTCCACATCCTTCATAGGGACCTCTCACCTGGAAATATTATCATGAAGCGCGAACCAGAACATGGTAGCAGCGTCCGTCGCGGTTATCTAATCGATTTCGACCACGCCTTCGACCTTACCCGCACCTGTGATTCGTTATCTCCCGGGCGTTCGGTGAGAAATTATCTCTTCAATTTTCAAAATATTATTTCTGACCATCTCGATCCAGGGTACCTTTCCGTTCTTTTCCATTGATCTGCTCGAGAATCCTCAGGCACGACAGACCGCTATGGACGACAGAGAATCCTGCTTCTACAGCATCGTCTGGCTAGGCATGCTCCATCTGAAGCATTCTCAGAGCAGTAATGCTGTCAAATTACACGAAAACTTGACCGCTCTCTTCACGTCCATGGATAGTAGCAGTAAGCTGGGTTATATGCTGAGTGAGATGTTCTCGAGATATGGTTGGCAGGTTGAGGGTTTGGCGGAGCTTTTGGCAGAGCTCGAAGACGTCTTTTCGTGGCGCTATCGACCTACGCTGCGTGTACGGTCACAAACGTTGTCCGACGCGCTTGCAGCGGAGAAAGCGGTTGCCATGAAACTCTTGGATGACCCTGATTGGATGCATCAGGTTATACGCACGCATGTCAACAACATGCCAGAACCAACGGGAAAAGAATTCATTCTCAACCGGCATTGGCCTTCAGGTGCATCTCAGTCGGAGCAAAAGGCCTCGCTTACCATGGACACGAACCAGAGGATGGCTCTCGATGGCCATTTAAACTCTGTAGGCAGGTAGAGGGGTGACGACTAACGAGGGCCAGAGGTTTGCAGGTTTCTGCTTGCGTACTTGTCTCACCTTTCCATCGCATGTTCCAGCATATTCAATATTAGAGAGTTTGCGCACGAGCCATCAGAACCGTTAATGGCAACTTTTTCTTGCGCATAGCCATCGGCCCCACAGTGGTTTTTTGCTGGTTGTCCCCGCACCCCTCCCTTCGTTGCCCGTAGTTCTTCATCTTCAAGCGCATGCAGAGTACACAAATCTAGATCTGAATATATATTGGACCTACGAAGTATATGGGAGCTTCATAGGAGCACATTTTGTAGAATGGGGCGAATTCGAGCAAATGACCCTGATGGCTCAGCGCAACGAAAACGTGCCAATGATGGCTCTGATGGCTCGTGCGCAAACTCTCTATTACTTTCCTCATCGAATGTGTTTTCCTGTAGGCTCACAAATGTGTTATTTTGTTTGGTGGTATGAACTTGTGTTACATTCAGAATGTTTGCGACATCGAGGCTTGGAGGTTGTTAGAATGCCCGAGGGACGAAGTGAGAAGCCATCCCCGAGCCTCTCTTTCCGCCCAACTCCAACAAAAACTGAGAAAGAGAGGTTTAAGGATTGTTAGGCGGTGTAGTACCGGTAGCCCCGGCCAATCGTTGGAGCAACGATGGCGGTTGTAGCACCGGCCCCTGGATTCTATCCAGCAGGGAGCGTTGAGGCGGATGTTGCGGACAACGAACAAAGATGCTTTGTCAGCGTCTGCGAGCAAGTTGGCCCTACTTCGGTGATCAGATAAAAGCCACTACCCCTAGGACCTTGCTAACTTCGAAAAATATGGCTCTTGATCGATGATTGATCTCGTCTGATGACTGATGGCGATCTCTTCGTTTTTTGGATCAATTGCAACGACGAGTCGGACAAGTCCGATCAGCTTCAAAGTCTTGAGTCAAAGTTCAGCACTTGATACGCGTTCTTGTCTTGTCTTGTTAACTGTCGTGGCTCAACCAACAAGAACATAAATTCGTACAGAAGAGGTAGTAATGACATGCAATAAGTCCTGATTCCAATATAGTGTAGTAAATTGTTGCCATCCCAACAGAAGATCTGGCATTAATTCGGGATACTGGGACGATGAGCGTCGAGTACATAGAATTGAAAAGAACACACATCAATACAGCGTAACGTTCCAAAGTAGGGTACAGTTCGAGGTTAGGGGGCGAAAAGAAACGTCTGGAGGTGCTATTATTTACACCGTGAATTCCTTATGCCTGTTCTTTGCGCCTTATTGTATCGTTAGTGGTTCCATGATCGCTTTCACTATTATCCCCACGAGAGACCTCTCGATGAAGATCGACCGTATGGAACCTCTGGGTATCCTGGGACTCGACAGCTGTGCGTGATGGGAATTGCATAGTAGAAACCATTTGTTGGACGCTGTCGACGCTCTTGCCACTCCGGGCACGGACGAAAATTAGCGTCGGCGCCAACCCCTGAGTCCAGAAAACACGATTTTTGAGTCAATAATAGGATGCGATAAGAGCCAATCCAATTGCTCACAGCAAACTGCCATATGAGGGGATCAATCGAAACAGGAAGTACAGTGTCGACTTCTGTGGCAAACTCGACGGTGGCATTGATAATGAGGACGAGTGGGTATATCCACCCGGATTCAAGGCTAGTCCAGGACACGGATGAGTACGTTTCGTGCAGAATGCGATATCGTGGGCTTACATTATTGCGACGATGGTTCTGTATCTCCGGTCCACCTCGCCACCCATCATTGCTCCAGCCCGACGGGTAATCCACCAAATTCGACTCGCTGATTCAAAGTGGCATGAGCGGCGGGGACTGGGGAATCAGGTTCAAGAGTGTACGTACCAGTCATCAATGTTAAGATCGTATTGAAACCCGCGATGCAGACGAAGAATATGCTGTTCATCATACCGCCCGTGTTGACTAGCGCCAACTGTGTGTCGATGTGGCGAGCACCAATTTCGTAGATGACTACACTGGCAAGGGCAATGACTGGATAGGGGACCAATATCAGGGGTGACCACCTCTGAACAAATTAAGATAGCTTACTGTTGAGCAAAGCAGATATGAGGAAGAGAGGATATCCAATTCGCTTTCTGGAGCCCCAGATGACATGGCACCGGTGAACCTAAAAGGCGAGGGTAAGATCTTCAGCCGGATTCGTACCACCTAGGATATGGTTGTCCTGGGCTTCGGACACCGCCGTCACTGACCAGCATGATATCAGCTATCACACTGAATGACCATGAGTACTAAAGCAGTTGATTCATACTGGAAAGATACTCACTTCATTAGGATAGAGATTACATTGTTGGTTGTGCTGAATCGCAGACCGGCAACAAGTGGATTCGACACGTCGTCGGTCATCAGTGACTCAAAACAATCAGTTGCCCCAGAGTACGCACCTCTGGATTGTCAATACCTCGTCCCCAGCAAGGAACCGGTCCAGCTCTTCGAATTGCTGTGTCCTCGTCGCCTCATGCTCAATTGTCGCCTGACGGACATACTCCCAGGTCTCGATGGCGTTCGCGACTGTGGCCAGGATGAATAGAGATACAGTTCCACCAAGGTAGAGGGTTGAATTGGGAACCCGAGCTTTATCTCGCCAGGTGATCTTGACGCTTGCTCCAAAGACCATCATGTAGATGCCTGCGAGTGCAGGTGAATGGTTCATCATCGACTTGAGGTAATTCCAACGTACCATAGACAAAAAACATGACCTGGCAGAGATCGTTCAGGAGGATACTCGCCTGCGAGAGTTTGGAGTACGCACAGATAGTGTACTGACTGTACGGGTAATAACATTTTCAGAGGAGAGCTCCGGGATGAAAGCGTTGGGTGAGGCCATCTCAAGTTGAGAGTTGGGAACGAGATGTTCTTGAACTCACAAGAACGCCGGGTTTAGGGAGCTTGGTCATATACATATGCTCGCATTCAGTTCGAGTAAGGAAATGAGGAGCATTTGAACGCTATCATTTTCTGTTCTTGCCCAATGGACTATCGATTCTTGCGAAGTTGACCGAGATGACCTACCAAAAAACGTCAAGCCCTTGACGCTTCCAGAAAGGGCACCATTCCAGATATCATAGTTAAAAATGACATTGATCTTGGCAACTGGGAGCACTGAGATGTCTCCACTTGAAACAATGGTCTCGTCAGAAGATGCCGGGGAGCTGAGTACTGAGTGCTGGAGCCGTCTTGGAGTCAGGACTCTGGGAAATGATAAAGATCGGAAGGGCGGCGCAGCCTCTCTCGAGTCGTAAGTCGACATGAGAAAAAATAACCACTATACCTCCCGAAGGGCGGAAATACTCTGCACTTGCGACGACCAAGTGCAACGTAGTCGACGATAGGGCGGCACGTAGCACCAACCAGCAATATGAGCGTAGGTATCTCGGAGGAGAAGATCGGCGCCCAGTGCCCAAAGGTATCGCGATGCGGCGACAATGAGGTCACGGACATGCTTCACGCGTCTGCGACGGCGGTGGGTACCGATAAGAGAGTTATTTCAGGCCGGCTCTCTGCAATAGCCATATCATCCTGTCGAAATGAGAGGGACAAGTGTTATGATAGCTATATGGTCCGTCTAGAATCATCCATAGCATCCTGGGCAACGGGTTGATTAGGTTCTGATGTCTAAACTGGTGTGCAGTCGTAGATTGAGCTTGAGCGAATAGTGGTGCCTAAAGCGGGATGAATCATGCCGGAACTTATGAATTATACCAGTGCATTCGCTACTAAAATTATCGATGGTTGCTTCCGGGCTATTTCCCTGAGTGAGGTGAGAGTCGAGAGGTCGTATAAGGAGCTGAACGCCACGCGTCAATGGAGTGAAACAACGTAAAACGACTAAACATACCATCTCTTTTGATAGGATTCTGACCAGACGTATGCAACAGAAATGCAAGAAGAGTGGATATTCAGTGGTATCCAGGCTCTATGAGCTCAAGAGAGACCGACGATTCGGAACGACGCTGGCGGCTGACTGTATTTTTTCTATACCTCTCTCGACACTCTACCCAAGCAGGAAGCTTCTTTTACACTCAAGTGGGGCCCACGTCTCCGTCGTTGATTCATATTTCTCGAGTTGAATATTACCATGTGTGTATTCGCCGTACTGTGAAAGTAAACCAGAATAAGCGTGCAGCACGACCGAAGGCAAGGATAACTTGATTACTCACTTGCTCCTACTTTTTCTCCTCATCTTTGGTTCCTCAAATCCCCCCCATCTATCAATCGCCTTTGCTAGAGTACCTGGTTGTTGACGATCATGTTCCGGGAACTGTTATCGAGATTATAATCCCTCCCGACGTAGACCATAGAGACGTAATACTTATCTGGCCATTGAAGGTGGAGCGGGAGCGTGAACGATGATGGGACATGTCGTAGTGGTGCCCTTCGAGAGTCCGTGGGGAATGGAACTCCTCTAAGAGTATCAGCTTTATCTATGCTCGCGTCACCTCATCACGAAAAGTGGAAATGACCTGCTGTCGAGGTAGATGCATCAAGAGACCGGGATCATGAGGACGGAATTAGGTTTGAGCACCTACTCACCGCAGTGAACACGAGTAATCGTCGTACGATACATGCACATTCAAAGAGGTCGACGGATTTCCTGGCATGCCTTCGATGGCTCTCAAACTCTTTGAGCTACGTCAGTACTCGAAATCCCAGAGTCGCAGCAGCGCCGCGCACGCATGTTGAAGCAGAACTAGTGCTGTAGAGTGCTAGAATGCCATACCGATAGTAAGAGGAACACACTCACGATAGTCATTATGATAACCATATCACGACAAGGTGAAGCTTGACCGTGCGCGTGATGTGCCACCAGTTCTCTCGAGACTCGAGACTGAGAGGAGAGAGGATCTGAGGTTGAACCATTTCTGCCATTAGCTATCGACTACAAGAATCGAGAGGCATGTTTGAGGCTAGAGAACATGCCACAACCGAATTACTCGATCTCGCCCCACAGAGGTTTGCCCGAGCTTGTAAATTTGTCCAATTTCTGATAAGAATCTCACAGAGAGGTCCGAAATTGAGAGGTGTTGAATCGGAGCCTGCGAATGAAACATTGACAGAGACTTGTTGAGCTATGGTGGATGTCGTAGACAACGAGCGAAGATTATTTGTCAGCGTCCGCATGGCAATGACCACACCATGTTTTCATCTCAACTTCGACTCCTTGACCGACAGCGATCTCAAGTTCGTTCCCAAATCATTGTTCTCAGCTTTTACCTCTCATGTGCTTCTCGACGGGTTGCTCGCCAGTGCTTCAGGCTTACTTTTGTTGGTACACTCAGTATACACACACAAGAGCTTTATTTGCTGTGATCTCCACTCCAGCTCAGGGTGAATGCTCTTCTACTCGAACCAACGGGACGACGGTCTTCTTGCGGATTCACAATTCACGAGTTTAATCTTGTGCTAGTTTTTTCCGATCTGCTAGTTTATGCTTAACGAGCCACCAATGATCATACAACACCAGCAACGAGGCAACTTTTCGAGAATTGACACGGTCAACGTACCTGTCGTAACCTCTTTCCCAATTCTTGTCCACCTTCTTCAGCTACAACATACTAGACTACACCAGACTCCCGAAAGTTGACGAGACGAGCAACTTGGATTTGTCCAACTTCAGGATATGCAGTGCACTCTCGTTCCAGATATCACCCGCTGAGCAGCTGACGAGATCGAGCATAGGTAGAAGTGCTCCAATGGGCCTCCCCGTGGGTCCGTATCCCTCTTGGTCCCAAGAGGCTTTGCGCGGTCAAACAACAACAAAAGGTACCAACATCCTCGTCGTCAGGTTGCACCATCAATAGGTGGTTCCTCCGCAGCCGTCAGGATCATGACCATGATTGACTGATCCTGCAGGTTTCTCGGCCTCCGGCTTTCAGGCTCCAATTCATACGAGCGTCAGTCGTTGATCCTGACCACTGCTCTACGCGTCGCACAATCTCTTGTTCCTTGGGGAAGTTTAGTGCTAGTTTGGTTTGTGAGAAACGCGAAGTCTTGCGTATCTCTTCCCCGCCCTTTCTCTCATGCTCCCGAAGAGCCCCCTCGTCTTCCCCGCGGTCCCACAAGGCTCAGTGCGCAACGGTCAAGCCACAAACGATCTAGCAAGGTATCAATATCTTTGTCTAGCTGTGCTACCCAGGGGAGAGTCCTCGTCTACAGCCATCCTGATTATAACTATGGTTGATTGATGAACGGGTTCCTCAGCGGATCTCGCGGCGTCGCTAGTCAACATTGTTCTCCCGTGTGTCAGATACAATGTTCGTGGTGATCATTATCACTCACCCATGCTACGAACGCTCTAATGTCGTCTCGATTCTCGTCGGTCGCTGGTTCCGCCTGACCACTACTCCGGATCCATTAAGGATGCTAGATGTGCACCTGCGTCAAACGAAACGCCTCCAGCTAGGGCACTGATGAAGCGCTGATATGTACCTGACATCTCCAGACTCCGGTGCAGCTGCTGTGGGTCACCATGGTTTCGAATTCTTCGGGTTTGTAGGACTAGTAAACCCCTCGGGAGATATTTAACATGCCGGAGACTGGAGTCCGGTGAAATCTGATCAAGTCCAAAAGTTGTGCACTGACAGTTTCCCCAATCCTCTGTTTCTCCAGTGGTGTTCCAATTATTGACCGGTATGGACCCACAGGGATTTACCAAGCTCTATCATTGGAGGACCTGACTTTGGGGGCGCAACAAAGGCTTCCCCTGTCCTGACAGGTGCGAAACAGCCGATGCCGACATCAACAGAAAGGAGGTTTCACTTTAACAGGCATCCTATCACGGCCACCGACAACATGCGGGCTTCACGGACGTTGGTACGGTACGTTGTAATTGTAGGAAACGTGGAACCCCCATCATGCATCTTCTGACTTCAGATTGATTGTAAGTAATTTCTTGGAGGGCGCGCTCAACGCTAGTACTTTGAAAGGTGCATCGCTGGAGCAACCCGACATTCTAACAAAGAAGCACCCACATTGCACAACGCGTCTAGTTGGGCGGTGTAGTCGAAAAATTGAAATGAAATCACCCTGGCTGTGGGAGACTGCGCGATACCAATGTCACGGATGGCAGAACGTCGAGCGGCCATCCGGCCATCTTTTGCCTTCCGGTTCATCACATTTCCATCCATCCATTTGGAGCGAAACCGGCATGTTCAATGAGGTAGAGGGTATTAGGTGCGAAATCCTTTTGTAAAGTGTAATGGGGAATATAAATTATTATACATGACTTTCGTGATTACTTGCACTTGGCGTTGATTCTGATGATGTGAGGCAGCGGAAGGTGGGTGGGTGGTGGGGTGATATGAGCGATGGTATAGAATTATCGTTGCGAACAGGGAACGGACTCTCGCAGCTCATAATGAATCTAGAAAATTGCGGGGTACCATCAGTAACAGTTCCTCCATCATCACGCATCGGGGATCGCAAGGACAGGACTTACTTTTATCTTCTTTGATGCAACCCAGCCATCTCCATCACCATCTTCCTCTGTTCGTCGACGCCTAGTATCTCTGTACGCCCACCAATATACTCAGGGGGTGGTAGACCAGGAACTGAGATGTACACCGTTCCTTCTAGCTCTCGTTCTAGGAAAATATCCTTTCTGTTTGGAGAGTCAGTTGATTTTTCGTTGGGAGAGGAGCACGAAAAGAGACTCACCCATCAACCTCCACCTTGGTCGTATACACGAAATTCATCATCCCTTGCACATAATGTCCCAATCTCTCCCGAATTCCAGTCGGTTTGCGTTCAATAAAACGCGTAATTTGGACAGTCGTCCCCGTCCTCGTGGTTGGTATGGGAGACGCGAGTATTTGAAGGAGAAACGACAGGAAGGTCAGAAGGAAGACAAAGAGTTGCATGATTGGAGGGGAATAAGATTGATGTTCAACGCTCTCTGAGCGTCGAGTGGTCCCAACGAAAAAAAGGGGGAGCTGAAGGGGGGAGCGAAAAAAAAGGGTGGAGACAGACTGTCATCCACGAAATCGGGTCATTTATTTAGACCCACTAAGCGCCCGCAAGCGGGATTGTTCAAGCGGTGGCTGTCCGCGATTTCGGATGCGTTGTCGCATTGCTCTACTGCTCAGCAAAGATCTTGATGGACATGAGCTCATGGCGATTCATGCAGCTTGCAAACAAAAGTTAAAACCTTGGCGACGACTCTTTGGGACAGCTTCGAGCTTGGGTTGACTTGCAATCTGGCTGGAACGAGTCCCTTGATAGTCGGGGGAATTTGAGCGGTGGTATGTTAGTCTAATAATAAACCGCAAATTTATCTCATTAGGAGCCACTAGCCTGGCTCGAGAGTCCAGGATCGAGGATCGCGAACATGCATCAACTGTTTTTTATATCTCCGCAGCTCTCAGGCTCAGCGGAGGGGCGTATCCTTTCATATCGAACAATTTACAAACACCGCGCACCAAATCAAAAGGAAAAGATCGAACTGCCAACAACAAAAGGTTCAAACAAGTTCTAGAGAGTATGTACAGGGATGCGATCTACCGAATTTCGTTGACTGTCAGCCCCTGGATACTAAGAAGGATGGTAAACGGGGACTCAGCCACGTAGTACTAGCAGTACACAGGGCGATAGCCGTCGCTTCCGGAATCAATAACTATGACACTGGGCGCTGAAGCACTAAAGCGGGAGAATCAAGCGTGCTAAAGAGTGGACCCATCAAGTTCGGGAAGACATCGCGGATGAAAACAAAGAACGAGATGAAGATTAAGATGGTATAGCCCTCTCCAGTGCCGTGCCGTTTGGCCTCCCCCCACTACAGCAAAGCTGTGATACGTTAGATGGATTGTCTGCTCGAGCCTCCCTTGTTGCGCCGCAATCTGGCACATCCAGTTGATAGTTGGTGTTCATGGACGAGTACACATCTCTACGGGACGGTAGACTCCTATGTATGAGTATGAGCGGCAAAATATGAATGAAACACGGGAAACGTTGAAACTTGCACAATGCCGACTCACCCTCACCGACACCCCCAGCCTCTTCACTTCTGATGGACCGCACAATATGCCGTGGTAGATCAAACCCCAATGGACCGAGAACGTCGGAGAAGTTTCCGAGCGGATATAGTGCTCGAAATCCCTCCGAAGGTCAGCAGACGTCAGGCTGTTGAAGAGCTCATTGAGTTACGGGTATAGAGGTAGATCCCAACCACACCTTCGGGGATTTCCTGTATGAATTCTAAGGCTGCGGGTCTTGATATGAACACACCACCTGGTCTGAGAACGTCGTGCACGCGTTGAGCGCCCTTGTCTCCATTCAAATGAAATCCATTTCGATAGAGAGAATCTGAATGAACGTGTTTCGTGAGTTTCTCGTCCGCAGCAATCTTTTAATCAGAAGGTAAACGCACGCAATAACTACATCATACTCCTCCTTATCCTCGGGGACGACGTCGGTCACGGAGTCTCCGATGCGAAAAGAAACATCGTGGCGGAAAAACGTTCTTGCCACGGTTTTGAGAGGGAGGGACGGGTAGAGGTCCGACCATGTGCTTGAAAGAGGGGAAGTAGAGGGAAGTAGTCAAGGCTCAGGTGATCCATCGCGTTTGCGCTTTTTCGAGTCGGTTATCGTATTCGTTTGTACGGGACGCGTTTGAAGGCGTCGTCGATTCTCGGCACGCCATTTCTGTGTTGGACGTGGTTTCTGCTCAGAGGGAGCTCTGGTTGTAAAGGAAAGAAGTACTCACCTATCCTGACCTTCCTTGCATCCCATACCCAAGGCGCGTTGATGTGTCCGTGCCTGACGGAGGGCCGTTTGGAATAGTACCTGGGTAGAGTTGTGCGTCAATCCAGATATCCTCGAGTACAGGTCCAACTGACACTCACCCATGGTAATCTCATGCACTGGAATACGCGGACTAGCGCGTTATGGGGAAGAAGAGATTTGAGACTTTGGCCTGAGGTGACTGGTGCGGAGCACCTGAACCCTTCACGCGTGCTTGCTGAACCGCAACCTTCCATGACAAGTGCGTCTGATGTTGACTCTGAAGACGACAAGGAATCGATTCCCCTCTGTGCAAACTCGTAGTATCTCAGTAGCGAAGGTTTTTCCTCCACCCGGTCCATCCAGCGTCGTTTAGCCTCCTTCTATAGACTACAGCAAAGGGCGTGCTAACATCATCTCCCTGAGCCGTTCGGTACGCCCGTTCACATACATTTCGACGGGACGGTGGGACGAGCGCCAAATATGAATGATGTGCTGCGGCGGATCATATACATACCCCACAACTGTCGGAAAAGTTACAGTTTCCCGGTCGGATATTGATTTATTGAGTTCGAATGTTGGAGTTCTGTATAGAGTAGAGAAAACGGGGGGTAGAGGTAAGATCCTAATCACGCCCTGAGGTCCTGGTACATATGAACACTCCACACCTTCATGCAACGAGTCGGAAGGAATGTGGTCAAGCTCCGTCCAGAGAATCTATACAATTTGTGAGTCCTCGTTCTTTGTCCGCAGCAGCAGTGGCCCACCGGATACAGGAGATTGAAGAGACGCACACGACAACGATCATCACCCTCCTCCTGATCATCGATCACCCCAATCTCCGGTGCGAAAAAAGAGAGAGATGAATTCCGGAAAACGTTCTTGCGAGGAGGGAGGGGACGGGTAGAGGTGCTCGCAAGAGGGAGGCGAGGAAGTTTAGAGTTTTAGAATTTGAGGCTTTATCGTCTCTGTTCGTTCGACACGAAGGCTAAGCCTTTCTCCTCCACGCGTATAAGGACTTTTCCCGGTGTCTCGTGTTTAGAAGAAGTTCTGTGGTTGTAGAGAGAAGGTGTATGTACTCACCGATTCGGCTGTACCCCAACCTTCATTCCAAGACACATCTTTCAGTGAATATACATGTGCCTTTGGGTAAAGCGGCGAGACGTGGGTCGTTCACAGAGGGAGTATCTGGATGGAGGAGTGCGTCAGTCAGTCAGTTGGGCTTTCTCGAGTACACTTGGCACTAATACTTACCTTCCCGAATTATCATGGAGCGGTATAGGGAAGAAGGGGGACCCGGCCTGGCTGTCAACCTGACTTCCCATCTCGTCTCCGTACTGTTTTCCCTCTGTTGAAGACCATGACTGGATGTTTTGATACCTTTCCAGTCATTCGGTGCCATTTAGCCTCGGGGGCTGTAGTACGTATGATACGCCACCTATGGGACAAATATCTCGACGGGACGGTGGGATACTATAGTACGAGCGGCGAATATTGAATGGACGTTGAAACTTGGAAAAAAGACCGAACTCACCCTCACCACGTCTCTGGCCCACGGTGACGCTGGATGTGTGTTGTGTCTAGTAGTTGAAAAGGGGAAGATGTATACACGTATCTCGACTTTTCGTTGATCGCGTTTTCGGTGAATTCGTGTCCTTGGATAGAGGTAGTATCTGGATTGAGGGAGTGCGGAGTGCGTCAGTCAACGTTCCTCGAGTATACAGTATACATGACACTGACCCTCACCCATGGTAGTTTGGTTTCTGGAATATGCTGACCTCGGGGGGAGGGAAAGAAGACATCAACAACCCTCGAGCCTTACTTCCACAATGGCTCTGACTCTGAACTTTGATATTGAACTTTTGAAGAAGACGATCCAGGAACGTGAATGTATTTGCCCGGCGTACTAGCCCTCTAGCTATCATACTAACAGCCCATCCAGTCTCCATCTTCAGTTCAGCAGGGGCCTATGATGCTCTCATCTCCCCTTCTACGTTTTTATGTTCGAGTATAGATTTCGACGGGACGGTGGAACCCTACGACCATCGAAGCGAATGAAATGAGAATCTCGCAAAAGAAAAAGAGCAAGACCGGAAACTCACCCTCCCCCGCTTCCCCAGAGACCTCAACCCGCTTTGGCGGACCAAACCCCATCCGACAGAGAACATCCGAAAAAGTCTCCGGTCGGATGGAGAGTTCGACGACGGAGTCTCTCTGGACGTTGGCCTAATCGGAATCGAAGAGCTCAAGGGTCAGTCATTCGTCGAGGAAAGGGGAAAAGGGAAAGAGAACTGACACCGGCACCAGAAATCATCCTCCTCGCTTTCCTATACGACTCCCAAGGCTGGGGTTCGAGTATGAATTCCCCACCTGGTTTGAGCACGTCGTGTACGCGTTGGAAAAATGAGGTTAGGCCGGAGTCGCCGAGGTTGAGGTGGATCCATTTGGATACGGAGAATCTGGCGAGTTGCTCAGACAGGAGAACGAAGAAGGGAGGAGAGGAGGAGGAGAAGAAGAAAGGAGAAGAGACGCACGCAACGACAACATCATACCCCTCCCTATCCTCCGGAACCGCATCGATATCTGTCACCCAATCACCCACCCGGAAGGAGATGTTGTGTGGGAAGACGTATTTGCCCCGGTTTTGGGAGGGAGGGACGGGGAGGGGGCCGAACATATGTTCGAATGAGGCGGGGAAGTAGTCGGATTCAGATTCAGACGGAACTTGGTCATCGTCGCGTTTGCGCTTTTTCGAGTTGGGAGAAGAAGGAGCCTGTTGAGACCAAACGCTGAGTCTCCTCCTCCAAGCTCCGCGGATGAGAGTTTCGTCGATGTCTACGCCTGTTACTTTGGCGGCGCGGTATTTTTGTGCTACATAGATGTTGCGGAGTGAGATTTAAGATTGAAAAGTTGGGAAAAGGAGACGCGAACCGATTTCGACAGTGACCCAGCCTTCGTTACAGCCTACGTCCAAGACACGTTTTCCGGTGAACGTGTCTTTGGGTAAAGAAGCGAGACGGGGGTCGGTGACGGAGGGTCGTTTGGTGTAGTATCTGGATTTGAGTCCTAGTCAGCGCTTTTCTTTGGTATAGTTGGTACTGCTGGTACTGACCCATGGTAATTTCCATGCACTGGAATATGCTGGCTGGTCATATCATGGCGCGTGTGGTGGGGAGAGAGATTTGGGCGTTTAATGTAAATACTAAAGCCGGCTTGTGGTGGTGGTGTGAGGACAAGACCTTGACGCGCTTATTTTAATTCTGAACCGCAACCTCCACCATCCCACCATCATCGGATTTGCCTTCGAGGACGGCAATGACATCCTGATCCTGAACTCTCATCTATACTCGCTTAACGATCTCTGTTCTACCTTTCCCTTTCTACAATGTCTACTTCCGACTCTGAAGACGACCAGGAATACATCCCCCCTGTCGAAGACCGTGCGTACTCTATCTATGCTCTGAACCTATCTTACACAAATACCAAATATTTCTCTAGCCAATTCATCTTCATCAAGCGACGAAGAGAACGAGCCTGATGCCAAACGTACAAAACCGAATCCGGAAGACGAAGCAGCGAAGAACCTGTGAGTAGGTGGGTTCGAGTTTGGAGCTGTGGAGGACCACCGGAGCTCATAATTATGTGCCTCGTAGGTCTAGGAAGAATGCGTGGAAGGACTTTCAAGCTTCGATGACGACAACGGAAACACCGAAGGATGAAGATACTCCGAAGCAGAAGATGGTCAGCGTTGAGAAGAGATACTTGTTCGCTGGGGAGGAGGTCGTGTAAGTCAAGTCGGTGGTTCGAAGGGTGTTCTGTGTTCACTCATCTATCTACTCAGTGAGGTTGTCCAAGTCGCTGAGGATTCTGCAGACGCGAAGAAATGGCCTCGGTGGACACCGCCCGATGAAAGTGGACAGACCGTGCAACCACCCGAGGAGGAGGATGCAGTCCATAGCATCACGGCAACGACCCAAGAAACGTCGCCAGCACCGACGTCAAAGCCACCACCCAATAGACGACCAGGTCCTCGGAAAAGTAAAACCCAGCTCTCTGCCCTACCTTCGTCCTCCAAACCCAAAAAGATCACCATGCTGGAAAAGTCAGCAATGGACTGGCGCTCGCACGTCGGATCTCCTGCAGACTCTGGACTGAAAGACGAGCTTGAAGCCAACAGGAGAGGAGGCGGGTATCTCGAAAAGGTGGAATTTTTAGAACGCGTTCAAGAGAGGAAAGAAGAGGTTTTGGAGCACAATAAGGGTACCAAGCGGAGAAGAACATGAATA
>JANHQD010001600.1:0-19423 GCA_024721195.1 Marasmius sp. AFHP31 | reverse complement strand
GAGTCATTCGCTCGGATCGTACTTATCCCCTTGTCTAAGCAGACGATAGACGCAGCATAGAGGCACCGAAGTCTGATGGCGAACATAATGGGACGCCCGTATTGATGGGAGCCATTGCTGGTGGTACAACAGGTGGTCCAGCCCTCGGCCTCATTCTTGGCGCTCTTCTAGTCCTTTTGGGTGTCGAAAACGACGTAAAGGTGGTCATGGGTTGAACGACGCCGTAAACACGGAGCCCGTTGTCAAACACCCGACAAACCATCCACGTCACCATAATGTCCCGGCCATGCACAACATCGTCGACCTCCTCTTTTTCACCAGCCAATAAACCTCCACATTCATTCTCGGACCTTCTAGAATCTTACCTTGTCCAGTCTCTCCTCTGCTCTTGTAGAACTTTTTCAAGTCCAACGACTTGGAAGTCGACCCTTCCATCACGACGTAAAAACCCCGACCATCTGCGGACTGTACGCTCCCATAGGGGGATTGGAGACACTTTGCTTTCCGCTGTCCGAGAACGTCTACGGCGAACGTATATCAACAATGCCGCTGCTCGCCCTACTATATTCCCTCACCATTCCATCGTTCATTTTTTTGAGAAAAGTCAAGCCCCATGACTGGCTAGTTGGCAAAGTTGCTGGTGACGATGCAACGACGGTCGCTGGTGGCCTTGGATCTTCATGGATACTCATGGACCGATGGACTTGATGCACCTCGCTACCCTTCATATCCCCTCTTCGACGCCCTCTCCAGCCCCAACATGCGATTTTGTGCAAGTCTCCGAGAGTGTTCGTTGCTGCAGTGGTATCTCATCTCTTCTCCCAGTTCCAGAAAGAGGTTGGAAGGTTGAACCTTCTCCCGTACCTCGCACGTCTACATCGAAGTCACATCGGATACGGTTGAGAAGGCCAAGGGAAGCCTCAGACGGCGATATCATCGAGAACTTACTTTTGAGCTCGAGGCTCGTCCCATATTACATGTCATTCATCTGACCTGACGAAATCTGAGCGGTGAGCGGTGAGCCCACGGTACACGAGCAGCTTTGCCTGTGGAGCGAAGGTCTCTTTCTATATCCTCAAGTCGCGGTGGCCAAGGTTGCTGGTCCCACGTTTGTTTCTGTTGTGGATTGCAGGCTCTCTGAAACTCCATTACTGGTTCTCCCCTTCGTGCTATTACACGATCCCTCCCCCTGTCCGCTCACAGAAGTCGAACGGATGAAGTGTCTTCGTGTCAAACCATTCGTGGCGCTTGAGTAGGAGACATACAGTAACAGACCGTCACCGTTGGGATTTAGACTCTACAGACTTATTCTCTTCCGACATTCTTGGACATTCACTGTATTCCTAGGCGGCCTCTTCCTCTGTAGCACTTACTCTATCAAGGGTATTGTGAATGAAAGCCCACATTCTCTATCCTAGGTCTCGGTGTGAGCGTCGCGAGATCGACCCATCCGCAGCAATCTTTGGACCAAACGAATTGAAACTTCAAGAAAGACCAGACGTACACCTTACTAGACTGGGCATACCCGAAAACTATTCAAGACTACACTTGGGTTTAGCTATGACACAGGACCAAAAGAGCCACATACCACCCATCCGCGCGCGTGAGGGTGTATTCCTATGTACTTCATTGTCGGCTGTGCTTTACATCATTTCGAATCTCGAGTTCCATCGGTCTATGGCAAATGAATTAGTCAACCGCGTGTTCAAGGTGCACGATGGTGAAGGAGAACTAGACACCTCTAGCATGGGATACTCAAGTGCCTCCTCGAGGCAAGCCGTTGGCGTCATACCCACCTCTTCCACCTTCCTGGGCCGCTCTAGGCACGGATCGACGACGTAGATTTCCAGCAACCCATGATTCATAGCCTATAGGCCACAGCACCAGTCGCTGAGCAGCAGGCTCACGTAGACGGCGTTCTCGCAGCATCATTGGGGTCGGTCCGACTCCTTTGTGTCTTGACAGGCCCGGGATTGGCATTGGAGTCCTCAAGGTGTTAGGCCCCCGTGCTTCTCAACGGGGATTTGATCCCATTTCTTGATGCTAAAAATCGTGCAAAATCGATCTCAAGGTCTGTGGGTTGGAACTGATAGACTTTTGGGCTTCAACAGTGTGATAAACATCAGCAACGGAACGGGTACCCTGACAAAGAGTCGAAAGACAGGATAATGCACTTGTGATTCACCCGGAAGGCGTCCTTAAGCACACCGGTGAATGGCAATTGATCTGAGAACGAGTTAAGAGTCAGCTCATGCCGCTGTACACCAAAGATTTTTTTAAAAACTCACGTCTCGTAACAGATATGTTGCATCGCTTTGTCCTATAGATGCAAGTAAGGACCACTTCCGTGCAGGTGACAGTTGTGCGGTTCTAGACGCGTCCAATCAGGTCTCCGAGCTCCATATAGACTGTCGTGAGCATCCTGGTTTCATCAGTTGGGGAGATTGTGGTTCTATTTCGTGATATGGGAGGCCGATTGCGTTCCTGTGGATGTCCTTGAGCGCTGAAAATTTTTTCTTTTCGTAGGAGGCGTTCAGATGCGCAACGAGAACCAAATCTGCATGGTTTCTGGTGCTGTGTCGATGGACGCGGAGGGTTGAGAGGTGAATATAGTCGTGTTTGACTCTATTACACCAGTGCCGCCGAAGCTAATCATTCTTAAGTCGCAAGTCTCATCGTATTCAGACTAGAAGCTTTTGAACCTGGTATCCCGACGGCTTTCCTGCTTTCCCTAAGTTTGAGTCAACGTTCAAAAAGAGTAAACCAATGCACCTGTATACCTGCCAATCCCAATTAGGGGCTTTTCTATGTTACAGGCCCAGCATCTTACATATATCGTGGCCAACCCATGATACTAAGATTTGGGTTCAGAAAGACGCGCCAAATTGAACAAGAGGTATTTAGTGGGCTGCATTCTGAAAGTGCCGAGATTTACATGACTGAATGAAATCTCGTCGCGCATTACGAGAGGCCTGTGTGGTGGTGGTTTGAGCGCAAACGAGCATAGGCCTGAGCACTCAGTAACCAAAAGAGTTTGCTGGTGCTCGGTGTATTCTTGTGGGTCCAACGTGCTCCAAAATCACCGCCCGGGCCGACATCCTCTCTCCTCACAACGTCAATGTTCATTGTTTAACTCCCGAAGCCTGTCCGTCGACCAAGCAGCGTACCATTTCATCGGAAATTTGGCGCGCGCAAGTAGCGACGAAGGAGGATACATTATAACAGGAGCTGGAACCCAGAAGAGGTTGTAATCGCTCTGGTGAGTGGCTGAGTAAAAATAGTAACAATATCATGGTCAACATAGAAGCAAAAATCCCTCTGGGTTTTGCGTGGACGTACTTCCCAATGAATGAGTTTCATTCACCATCGCCCTCTTCATCCGAATCGATCTGGTCCAGATAACGCGCTAAATCTTCAACTACAACATTGACACCACGTTCCCTCGCCGTCTCGATCGCCTCCTCCAACTCAGAGGTATCAACAAGCCGACCGGGCGGGGGAGGCGCACGGGCGTCCCTATAGCCATAGGGCCACGAGAAACTTCTATATCGTTTGAGTTGCAGAGTCGTCAAAGGCGAAACAACGGGCTGGGAGTCGGAGCCATGGTTCGTACTAGAATCCAGAGCCGCACCAATCGTGACCCCACTCCGCGAATTGGCCGACTTTGCCAAGTTCTCCACGACGTCACTCTTCGGTAATTCCGCAATATGTATAAAAAGGTTGGTCAAATTCGGAAGCACGGGGTTGTCAAGAGAGGTGAGGTCTGAAAGGAAGGCTGGGAGATACTCGCCCCATCGAGCGTTGCGATGGATTACGAACTGTGCTGGGCTCTCACCCTTCCCCGCCAGTCGCAAGTCGAAATCGGTTAGGTGGGGTGTATGACGCAAGAGCATTGAGAGTGGTTGTCCAAGGAAGCCTTGGAAGGACTGGATGAACAAAGTCATTTGTTGCAGGGAAGAGGACGAACGGGATAACATGGCCAGCAAAGATGAGGGCCAGTCGACGGGTTGCGTGGCATGTCTAGCGCGCTCCTTGTCAGTGCAGCTCAACATGAAGGTATGAATAGAAGGCATCGTGAGGGAAGCAAAGAGACACCCGAGAAGCGGGTGGTTAAATTCGAGAGGCGTCTCAAAGTTATCGCTGAAATTGTCGAGGATGAGGGTTGTAAGGAATGGCAATGTGATGTGAGCAGGAACGAGGGCGGTAGCAGGCAGTGTGAGGTCGTGCACGGTACAACATATTCTCAGGGAACGGAGCTGCCCAAGCGAGGTTTGTAAAATGCTGAGAAAGTCCCTGAAATGTCTCGAGAAAAACCAACTGATAGATAAATCTGTGAGCTGCTGATAGGGAAGGGATGTAGAGGGAAGCACGAAAGGTATGTCGACCTCGTATAGTTCCGGGGCTCGACTCCCGAGGGCGTTCCAAAACCAGTTGTTCGGGTGGATTGCCTCGTCAGCCGTGTCTGAATGGAAGTAGATCAGATTCGGGAATGATACTTCTGGGGTTGGGTTCATTGCTAGCAACTTGGCGTAGGTCTGCCCTATGACTGACAACTGCGTGCATCGTGAAAGGTGTTGCACGAGAGCCTCCCTGCACGTGGTATCCGGAACAGTAGTCAAATCTCCCGAGTCGATATACAAATCCAAGGGGTACCCTTTCGAATTTTCCAGGAAGGTGAGAAGTAGATTGTGAGCGTGTTTGGGGATATTCTCGAAGGCGAAGAAAATTGCGGACCGGAGTCTCGGGCACCCAAGAATAACATATCTCCAGTGAGAGCATACGTGGGACAGCGTAATGGGGATCACAGACAATGGTTCTTCGGTGGCCTCGACCTTCCCTCCATAAATTGTATAGTCGATGACCAGCGTAGCAGTGCCATGGTGAACAGATTGGCAGACCGAGTCGAATATGTATATGAGTTCCCAGACCTCCGTCGGCAGCTTCCATAGAGGATGCAATGGAGCGCCGCTTCTCGATGTTGGTCTCCAATGCCTTCTTCCCTGCCCTCAACGATTCCAGCAGCCTTCCAACGCGATCTATCTCTTCTTTGAACCACTTCATGTCTTCCTGTTCCTGTTCTAACAGGACCTTCATCTCGGAGATCTCCCTGTCGGAAAGCGCGCTGCTGAATCTTAGAAAATGAGGGTCGATAGCGCGAAGCAGGGGTCGACTGTTCATATTCGCGGCATCGTGGATGGAATTTCGGTCGGATGAAAAACGGCAGCTGCGTTCCATTGGCCTTTGCGGAATGTATACGAGGGAATGCTGCTAAAATCGTCAACAAAATTCTACGCATCGAAGTTGGAACAGGGACACACAAGTTCTTCCAGACCAATTCGCACGTTTTGACTGATTGAACTTTTACAATGCCTTTTGGTGGAGGTTAAACTTATGTGAAGGAGTTTGGACTATCAGGTTCAGACAAACATTGTTCAGGGTCGGTCAGAAATTGCCGGTTCCGATATATTTCCGCGAGACGCGTGCTCAAGACACGATGAGACATTATGATTCCACCCAAACGCTCGTGTTGGAGACATAGATTGTCCGATACTTATCAAGTCGTGGAAGAGAAGGGACAGGGTCAAAGCGTGAGGACGCCGATTTTGATTTAGGGTCGGTGAGGATCTAGAAGACGTCTCGTTTCCCTCCACGACCACTCTTAAAATTTTCGTCGTCTGTCGACGTCTTCCTCTCCTAAGTACTCTCTGACTCATGCGTCTCGCCGTGAACTGAAGGCATCCCCTCACCTCTCAAGCAAGAACGCGTTGACGATGCCTGCAACTCTTTACGACCTTTGATAGGGATGGGAGCAACACAGATCCACCACCTCGGTATAGCAGCATCTGAAGGAGGCCTACAAAGTTACTCGAGTCGGATACTACCCCTTGAAACCCTCTTCTTCACACTCTCGCCCTTATCGCTATCATCATCACACCCCAGCCCTCACTACATCGACAACGGCAACCCCGTAACGGCCCACAAGCCCTCGCATCACCCACTGGAGCACTGCCCATCGTATTTGACACGCAGCAATCACACGACGGGACCCCACACAACAGCAATCTACCGATAGACGTTATGGGATTTTCTTTGTGGCCACAAGGTATGCTCTGCTCGAGTCCCTTCAACTGACACGTTGCACATTTTCCCCATATTCAACATGTCCCAGGAACAAGCATTTCTCTGTAGTTCATCCTCAGAGACGACATCCACGTCAATAAAGCCATTACACTCACCGAATGCGACCTTATCCTCGACGGAATGCTCGAAAAATCGGACGTCCATACATCGTTTCCGAAGAAAGGGATAGAATACACCATCGAGATAGTCGGATCGAAGAATAGGGTGCATACGTTGGATGTGGAGATGGGGAAGAAGACCTACGAGGTATACATCGCCTTCGATTATGCGACGTATATGTGAGTTAATTGATCCTATCATCGTATCTCGTCTTTTTCCCTGGTCTAAAGGGACAATACACGCAGCATAGAAGAACCTGACGACGACAGCTATATACACTCCATCAGTGCACGGGAGCCATAGCTGACGGCATAATCGGCAGTTTTACCCTCATCGTTGGCGTTCTCCTGTTATTTTTTGTGTGCCGCAAACGACATAAATGTGGCCACGGGTTGAACAACACCTTACGCGTTGAGCTTCGTATTTATGAACATGCTTGCGAGTTTTCTTCCAATGTCCTCATCCCTGCCAGCGTAAGCGTTGGCCAACCTCGATTACCCCCTCCGATCCCGGCATGAGAACGGTTATCCAAAAAAGTGTCGAACTCTTTGGCACGAGAGCAACAGCAACACCTCGACTGGATGAGAGGATTATCGAGCTTGGATCTGGAATCTCGGGGCAGACACAACAATGGTGGCCTACCCTTCGGCTCTCGAAGCGGGAACGCTCGGTACGATATCACTGAGCTACGGGAGTTGCAGGCGCAGACAAATTGTCCGGAACGCCAGCTGGCCGCGGGGAATACTTCGCCGCCTACGTATATGCCGTAGTCTGGGGTAGAGGAGTGCCATAGAACTCGGATGGGACCATTAGTGATGGTGGTTCACGTAGATGTCTTTCGATCGGCCAGTTCAGATTCGTGCGTGTATATGTATTGTACGGTTTCAGCATCGAGTCTCGTTGGTTGAAGCGTCCTGATATCTGCCGAGAATATTCTAATCGAATGGAATCTTGATCATGAGCAACCACCGGCAGGACAACATTTTCCCTAATCAGCTTGTTGTTAGTGAACGGCACACCTCAAACGGAAAACGAAATATTACTGGTTCACCAAGGGGGTCGACACAGCATATCTGCCAGTGCGACCGTCAATGGGTTATCAAGGTGTATGCAGCATTACTCACCTGCCTAGTGGGATCGCACCTGTTCGCTACGTCGCGAGACGCAAGGTTTGGAAGACCCTCGAAATTTAGTGCTACTAGGCCAGCGGGCAAAACACTGGAGAGTGTACCGGATGGTGAGAGTAGTACTAACAGCCACAGCGTTGTGCTCAGAAGATGGAGACGTGTATATAACACCATCGTGTGGGTTCAAGGTGGGCAGTGAGCCTGGAGAGTTACTTGAGATCCTGTAGGTTCCACTTTCCTTTTTATGAACCCTGTCGACTGGTGAGGTCCCCGAAACCTTTCCCCGTCTTTCCCGTCTATCTATATCAAGGCCCAGTCAAGCCGTACTGTTGATCACGGTGCGGTGCGATACAGCCCACGTTGGGTGAAGGTATCCACTTTCTACTTCATATACAGGATGAAACCGGCGAATGTGCTCGATCAGGGAGTGCTGCATTCCTAGGATTTTGTTTTACCATTGCACAAGTACTTGGCAGTATGAATGCAATACGGCCGAGCGGGTATTTGAAGGACGATGATGTTCGAGAAGTTTAGGGGCCTGGCCACCTTAGGCACCGCATGTAACAGGTGATGGTGGCCTAATTGGGGGGGTTCTTTTGACGTGAGAAACGTACCTAAGAGGGTACCCTCCCATGTGAGGTCATTCGGCCATATCCATCACCTTCGCGCCTCCCGCACCTCGGTGCTCACAGGAGGATCCTCGTTGGTTGGGATCGCAGGATGGAAATGTATTTTCTACGATATAAACACAGGTCTTGAAGTACGATGGCAAGCAGATATCGGGGAATACAGTACAACAGCAGTAAATAGGGATCGGGAATACATATTAGCGCAATGAATCTGAACAGTACGGGGTAGGAACAACAGGAGAGGACCAACGACGAGGGTATAATCGACACAAGAAGGGGATAGCAAGAAAGGGATGGCAACAAGAAAGGGATGGCGACGTTGACGAGGTGAGCATGAACCGCCCGGGACCTCGCAACCTACTGTTGCCCAGCACCAGGTGGCGGGGGTGGCTGCATCTGCTGGATGGAGGAGGCGGGTTGTCGCTGATTCATGTAGAACGACTGGAGGAGATGGGCCATTTGTGCCTGTAGGGCGTCCGGCATGTGTCCCATGTGTCCCGGGTAGGAGGGCTGTTGCTGCGGTCCGGGGATGGGGTGTTGCATATGGGAGGTTGTGTGCGAAGGTAGAGGATGGAATTGGCCGTGGAAGGAAGGCGAGGATGTGGTAGGAGGTTGTTGGCCAGCGAATTGGTTGTGGTACGGCCCAGGTATTGCATACTGCGGATGCGAGTATTGAGGCTGATAGGGCGCTGACACTTGTTGCTGCCATTGGGGAAGCTCCTGTGGCGACGTTGACATGGGCGAAGCCTCGACAGGTGGTTGTGTCTCGGCTACGTGTGGCTGCGGTTGCTGTGGAGTCGCCTCCGTCGCTGGGGATGATGTTGGGGCTACTGGCTTCGAGACGGGGGTGGGCCGGATGACTTGAATGTCCTGCCTGGGTCTTTTGTTGGGGGGGCCTTCACCTGTCGCCACGCTGTCTGAAGTGCGTTTCGGAAGTACTGGATCTGGCACAAATGCACCGTTGTCGAATTCATCCATTGTGATAACCTTCTTAGCATCTCCCCTCTTGGGCGTGGTAGAGAGGGAGGCACTTGAAGTGTTTGGCTTGTTTCCCATCGCAGCAAACGGCGAAACCAATCGCCGGCTTCCTTTGGTAGGGCGAATGGGGCCTGAGATGAAAAGCTCAGCTCTGTATCCGTGGTGACAGCAACTGAGCAATAGACGTACCTTTTTCAGGACTCGGTGTTCCTGGTGACTTTTGAATACGACGACCTTGAGCTCCGGACTTATTACCGCCTTGAGCAGTACATGAGTAAGGGGTTAATAGCGGTAGATAGTACATACCGGTTTTCGAGTGCTTTGGAGTATCCTCCTCGCTCTGCGACAGCTCTGAATCCGACACGACGGCCTCGGTATCTTTGTCGCCATAGTCCGGTTTTGCCTTGGTCTTCGCAGAACGATTGAGGGTGGGTCGTGAAGCTGGCGCCGTCAAGTCCCCCTCGACCTCCTCGAACTTGACCTTCTTCTTCGAACTTGCCTTGACCCCTTCGAGGCATCCTGCTATGTCCTTCGCGAAGAACTCGATGACCTTTCCCTTGTCATCGGGAGCGGTGATGAGAACGGGAATGAGGTTATTTTCGAGCTCTGTAGGTAGTATTAGACTCAGACATTGGAATGTTATGAAGTTGTTACTCACGAATGGGATCCGCGTTCACGATTGTGAGGCGGTGCTTATGGCCCTGCTCGCAGGCGTCCACAAGTATTGACTGGTGCTCCTGAGGGATGTTGCGAATACCACGGTTCGTCTTGCTTGCCTTGCCCGTTCGGTCTACTTCTGTCCACGGATAGTAGATCCCCTGAGGATAGTTTGTGATCTGGAGGCCGAGCTCCACGCACTCCGAAGCCAGGGTAGACCATGGGAGGTTGGCCGTAACCTTGAAAGACTTGTTGAGCGTATTCAGGCACTCGTCTGGAAGAGGGTACGTTAGTAGGGAGGCATCTGTTAATGTAGAGTGGATCGTACCAAAGCGCCGTTTGACGGCGGCCCTGATTAGGTCGCGGACATTCTTCTTGGCAGGCGCGCTGGTGCGAGTAGAGATACGAATCTCGGAGGATGCAGAGGATGCGGCCTTTGAAGGAGAGGCCACCTCCTCATCAATACCGGGTCCTGTAACTGTGAGACCACGCTCGTGGGCCATAGCTGCAATTTGCTGATTTGTGAATTTTGCAGCATTTCGGTTGCTGTAGGGAGAGTGAGGCCAGAGTATTAGAACGACAGGAAGAGGACTTACAATATCCAGGCCTGGAAGAGCTCGCCTATGTCGTCTTCGCCTACGGCCAAGGCTCCCTTTGCAAACTTGGAACGGTTAGTGTCGAGTTGCAGGGCCAAGAATGAAGAACCTACCCCCGCACTTTCGTGGAGGCCGCAGACGAATGTGTACAGTTGATCGCTTTGAATCTGACCTCCCGCAATGATGGCCCACAGGTGGATGTTGTACCGATTTCGAAGGTACTCGGCCTGTGATGGGCAGATTAGTCTGGGGAACGAGGATGAGGATGAATAAAACTCACAAAGTTTTTCAGTTGCTCGACGGCCGTCTTGAACGTACGCTTTCGTTCACCCTTTTTCTGAACGACCTCAATCTCACGCATCATGTTCCACACATCCATCAAAGACTTGGCCTGATCTTCACCCTTCTCCTCAATGTAAAGTCGGTACGCCTCCCCTAGCTGCTTTGTTGTCGGCTTCGAGGTACCTGGAAGATAACGGTTAGGTGAGTTACAACGAAATGGGACGCAACGGGAGAACACACTTACCATCCCAAGGGACATCCGAGCCTTTCAGACGGCCGAGCTCGACGTCCATGTGTGCGGGGTGAGTGGCAAAGGACTGGTAACCGTTCCATCTCGACTTCCGGCGTTGGGCACGGAGCATCTTGCCACCAAGTCGTTCATAGAGCGTAGCTAATTCTACGCCTGCGGCCTCACTCTCCTCCACAAGCCACTCGCCGAGCTTCTTGCAGATCCGATCGCAAGCATCCAACTTCTGCTTGGACGGTCGACCTCCGGGACTTGGATTGTCTTCGCCTGTACATACGTCGTCAAGCCCCGGTAGACCTTCGCTTCCAAAGAGAGAGTCGTCTTCATCGAGCCCCTCCGATGCGCCTTCATCTACGTCTTGAGCACCGGCTGCCCGCTCCGAGTTTTGAGAGGAGGGAGGTTGGTCTGTAGATGATGCGGTAGTCGTCACCGGCAACTTTTTGGAGGCTTCAGCTGGAGTGGTAGGTTGTGTTGGAGGGGATGCAACGGTGCTAGCTGCAGGCACCGGGAGGATTATTGGCTCGGCTCTGGTCGTTGGGATTACAGAAGGTGAGGAGGTAGCGGTAGGTGTTGGGATCATTGGAACCATTGATGAAGACGAGTTGGCGCCAGGCATATGTTGGGGAGGCGCGGAGTGCTGGGGGTTGTAAAACCCATAAGGTTGGAGGAAGGGTGGAGGATAGGGATAGCCGCTAGCAGAGGTGGGATGGAGGGCAGCGGAAAGATTTGGATGGGATACAAATGGAGAGGCGAGTGGACCTGGGGATGTAGAGTGAGGGTGGCGAGGAGGGCGATGGTTCAGATGAGCTGCGGGTGGGACTGGCGATACGGAGTGCGTGGGATAGGAAGGGTGGTGGAGGGGATGGTGGGTAGTTGGATGAGGACTGAACATACCCGGGGATACAGATCTTTGATGTCCAGGAGGAGGACGCAGACGCGAACTGTCCTCAGCGGGAGGTTGGGCTTGTGCATCGGCAATGGAGGCTGACTGAGCCTGAGCTTCTTCGGCGGCAGACTGGGCTCTCTGTTCTGCGACACGATGAAGACCTGCAACCGCACCCTCCTTCAGACGGAGGGGCCGCTTCGAGGGTGAAGAGGAGGACTGACGTGTTGCAGGTGGTGAAGCCCTTGGATTCATGGGGGTCGAGCTCCCCGCGGATACGTTGACATTCTCCATAATCTGGTCAAAGATTTCGATTTCTGCTTCGGTGTATTCCTCAACTGAATACGAAGGAGACGATGATGGGGTCTAGCGAGAGAAATTATTGTTGGTGAGCATACGGAGGTGTGCACAGGGAGAATTTGAGAACACGGAAAACATACCTGAGTCATGGGGGGGGTGGAAAACCCAGAGAGCGAGTGGCAGAACGGTTTTGACGCGTAGAAACGCGACACACAACAATGGAGGAGGACAAGAAGGATAACGAGGAGGATTTTTTGCGCGTTCCTTTTATGTGAGGCCATGAGGTGGAGGCTAGACCTCAAAAGGTAATCCGAAAGGTGAGCCTGTGAGCTCCTTCTAGTGTGAGCACCTTCGATATTGCGCCTAGAGACGTCCGGAGGTGCCACCGAGAAGCGCCTTGAGATGCTCAACTCAACGCCGCCGACGTGCATCCGAGGTTGAGCTGTTTTGAGGTCATTGAGGTCGCATTCTGGAAGTGAGTCCCCGGTGGGCTCAAGGAATATGAGCATGGGTGAGAGCGATCGTGAAGCTAGGGTGCATGGAAGTTTGGGTGGCCTTGGAAGAGGTGCGAGCTCACGGATTTTGAACCGAATTACGAACTGCAAGGTGAGGTTGTGAGGTTGTGAGGTTGTGGGTTGAGCGGTTTGTGCAGTGTCAAGCAGTGAGGCGGTAGAAAATGAGGAGGTACAAAGTTGAAACAGGGCTATCTGGAGAGGACGATGAGACAGTAAAAGAATGGTAAGAGGGTTAGGAATGGCGCGCTGGCAATGTTGAAATATTTGTTTGTTGCAACAAACATATGTGCTCACCGCTCAAGCGCTCACCGGTTGCTTTCGGACCGATAGAATTTGAGCGCCCACTGCCGCTGAGAGTGAATAGAGTAGACATTACAGACTGTTGGCTACAACTTATCTAGCGAAGCAATAAACGTGTGTACATGAAGGCGGTCCAGCCATTGCCCTGTAAGCTCTCCCTGGAATGCTAAAGTGCCCTTTGAGTACCTATCTTCGAGAGAATTCCCAACTTCGTTCACCAAGACAACTTCTTCGAGGTTATCAAGCGCTTGGATGAGGCAGCGAATGCGCTTGGTCAATCGCTGGCATTCTTTCCACTCCTTTTTGGCCCCGTATTCGTTCAATATACCGTTTCCGATCTTTGCGACAGCATCCAGCATGGACCTGAAGACTTTGTACGGGAGTTCAATAGGTGATTCGTTGTGCTCCTCGGATTGATACCATGCGAGGTATTCATGAAAGATTCGGTCGAAGTAAGCTGATCCAGAGTTGAAGAGATAGTCGTTTACACTCTTCTCCAGGTTCCGTAGCTGCTGGAGGGTATCACTGTTAAAGAGAATTAGCAGAGGAAGAAGTGCGGGAACTGGTAACGCACCGTTCATACTCGTCCTGAGCCCAGGCCTCCCAGAACGCCCGCTTCCTCTCATCATTCTGTGCCTTTGACGCCTTTCGTTTGACGCTTCTATTGCTTTAGTTCAGTAATGTGAGTGGTGAAATCCAAGGGAAGGGTCGTACATCTCGTTCGAGTGTTTGACCCTCCGCTTGGATCGAAGTACATCCTTGTTTCTACAAAGGATGTAAATTGGTTAATGAACGAATTTTATCCATGAAATGGATGCCTACTGTTGATAGTACTTGCTATTCTTATCTCTGATGGCTTGTTCCCGAGCTTTCTTGGTGGTGTGGCGACGGTGAGCAGGCATGGTGATGGAAGAGGTAAGAGCCTGTTTACGCAGTAGTGTAAAGCGCGAGTTGAAGGCCTCCGGACTAAGTTCATGTTAAGACCGTTTCATAAAATCTGATTTTTTTACAGTATATACATGACTACTATTACTTCTACCCTATGCATTCAGTACATCGAATTTCTAAGTTGTGTTGAGGAGGAAAAAAAGATACGCTCATCCGAGAAGACCGAAGGGCTCGGCAAACCCCGTGAACTGCAAAGAATGCGCTCAATTAGAGTTTGTGTTCTTTTTTATCAACCACGAACACTCGAACCAAGACAGAGAGATATTGGAACAACGAACTATCGATTTTGAAAGGACTATGGATGAGACAGGTGCGTTTTCTGCTCGATATCAAGGTTTCTGAATGCTTATGTTGCTGGACCGGAGTAGCTGATATGTCGGATGTTTCCGACACCGAGACCCTGTGTACTTCGGAAATCTCGGATGTTTCAGACGCTCAGACACTCAATGATTTGCCGATCAACGACCTCCTCGAATTTCCGGTCCCATACCCACTATCAGCTCCCCATGAACCATACCTTACTCAAAACCGGTACAACGAATTTGAGGCTTGGAAGAGACGCAATCCTGGGCAACGCAAATTCCTTCCACCTCCGTATTCCATCGAATTCTCGTTCAGAGACTTCACGTCCGCTCTCGGCCGCACATATTTGACTGCACAACAATCACCCCCTTCTCGTACGACGTCAGGCACCTTTGCAGAATTCACAGCCTTTGCAAAGAAACTCCGGTTCAACCTCACCTTGACGGTGCCCCCAACACAGACGGCTGAACAGGCAGGGAACATTGTGGAGATCAGGAGGATGCTGTTCACGGCCCTGATCAAATTTGCTGAGGTCTGGCAGGATACCCTTCCAGATGGGGTGGAAAAGAAGCAATTATACGAGGTATGTACATCATCAAAGCCTCCCTGCGCTTGCGATCTCATACCTGTTGTTCTTGATAGGATATCGTGAGGTTTATCTTGAAGAGTGCTGGGGCGCAGAGGCTAGAAGACTCTCTTAGAGGGTTGGGGAGGGAGGTCGGGCCTTATCGCGTCGAGCGTTATTCCGATGCCTGCTGGAAAGAAGTCATGGAGAAGGACCTCGCACACAGCAAGTGGAAGGGATGGAAAGATGGAGCACTTTAAGTACTTGTCGTCTGTGAAACTTAGTAAGGTAGACAGCAGAATGTATCGCGAAAAATGAATGTATTGCCAAGATGATGATAGAATCGGACTTCGCAGACTATACAGGGAGTGTACGTACAAGGCCAGCGAGGTATTTTCGAACCCGAACAATGTCCTTTTCATCTATGTATGCGTAATCGTAGCCACGGATAACCAATGCTATAACCCACAACACCCATACCCCGCAGTCGTGGCCGTTGTGCTGTAGCCGGCCAATTTGAAGTGGGTGAGCTTCCCAGCTTGATAACTCAGATAACGACGGGAATGAGAGAACAAACCCGTGGTCCTTCGCCACGTTGACTAATCGGTTAACTGCAATCTGAATCTTCTGTGGGAGACGATGGCGATCAGATAACGATACAACACTGAACACGAACACGACTTACCGGTACCCAACCAGAGACAAACGAGTGCGAGCCAAAACTGTCGAAGATGTGTATTTCTTCCTTCTCTGCCCGGACTATGGCCAAGGCCCAGTGCCGCTCGGCGTCGTCGTGGATAGGTAACACCCAGGTCCCCTTTGTCCAATATTCGGTGTCGCGAACTAATCGCCAGGCAGTCTCCGTGCGCAATCCGTGCTTCAATAGCTCTGGCACAACGAAGCTGGAGAGGATTGCGCAGTCGAAGTCGGCAACACGTAGATTCCTTTGGAGTAGAGCAGCGCATCCGTTGATGCACTGATCATCCAGCCATCTTGTCGCACAGTCCAGCCTCGCATACTGGGGAGCCTCAAAGACATATTGAAGGATTGAACGAGCCTTATGTGAACGGCTGTCGAACTTGGGAAAGCGGTAGTTTTTGATGCCGCTCCAAAGCGTAGCATCCACCGATAGGGAACCCTATGAAGGACTAGTAAGTATAGAGCATAGAGGAACTTTGCAAGCAACGTACCGGTAGCTCCCACCGTAAAGGTATGGGTTCCTCCCCTTCTTCCAGTTCACATTCGTCCAACATATCGTCAAGTGCAAGCCGTTCACCGGTGATTTCAACGTCGTCGTCGTCATCGTCGGACTGAACCTCATCGCGGCCATCGGAAGGTTGAAGAGAGGGAAGCGAACGTGCTGGCGAGGATGAGTATGAAGGAGGAAGGGAACGTGGTGGTGATGACGAGTACGAAGGAGGTGACGAAGGAGTCGATGAAGGAGGTGATAAAGGAAGAGGTGAGGGAGGAGAAGACAAGGGGGTAGGTAGAGGTGGATGATGGAGGGTGGGTGCAGCCGGCTGGGACAACCACCGTTCAACGAGGGTGACCTGTTGTCGAAATACGGTATTCGGAACAAAGGGGTTCCCCCAGCAATCTGCCAGCAGCAGATGGTCCTGTAGGCGCATACGGAGAAGAGTTCGGTACTTCGAATCTATTAGCGCAGGTGAGCAGGTTAGCTTATCAACTCGAAGCTAATAGCACAACTTACAATTCTTATCCTTCGTCATGAACATCAACGCGCGTAGCTCACAGCGAAACCATGAACATAGGTTTGTGGCCTCTGCCTCAAGGCGAGCCCTCTCCTCCGCACAGCGATCTAGAAGTACAAGGGAGCGTGTTCCCTTGCGAGCATCCTCATCAACGAGCCATTTCGGCGGTGCGTCCATCTGTGTGACACAAACATCCTCTAGTAGATGAGAGGAGTCCAGGTCACGTAGAGCGGCTAACTGCGTTGGAAGCTTGTGGGGAACCGGTATGCGGTAGCTTGGCCGGTGGTGCTTTTCGAGGTAGGTGACATGCTGGTTGAACTTCCGGATCTGGTTCTCGAACGCAGCTGCACGACGTGATATGGAGTTCCGGGTGAGTTGGTGAGCTCGTGTACCCAGGGCCTCGCCTGCTCCTCCCACCGCTTGATCCAGCCTGTCCCATTCGAAGAAACTCCCAATAGCCTTCTTCCGAATCGTGAGCTTGAGGTCCCGAGCAAGGAGCAAGTTGTGAAGAAACTCGAGGGGAATGTTCTTGAGGTCGGGGTATTGCTGTCCGATGTTGAGCGTACTGTACAACTCCTCGGCCTCCGCTTTGAGTTTTCGGTGTAGTTCCTCGAGATTCCGCAGGATGAAGAGGGCGTCGGCCGGCGGGAAGGGCAGCTTTTTGACAGTGGACTTGACGCCTGTGATCTCCTCCTCAAGACCATCTATCTGATCCTGTAACTGGAGGACCTTCGCGAGCTCCTTCTTGAGCCGTGCCGGTGCAACTGAGAAAGTGGAGAAAGAGTTAGCCCGACCTGTGATGTGAGATAGGAAGATGAAGGTACGTACGGGCACGAATAGAGGTCTGGGCCGCCTTTTGCTCACTCCAATACTGTCGAAGTATGTCTGTTGCAGTATTGACTTTCCGCAAAGTCCGTACAGCCTCAGCCTCCTTCTTCTGTACATTCTTTCGCAGCCTTCGCGTTATCCACTTTCCAAGCCCTTCCCGGAGGTCCAAGGCAATAGCGTCACAGTGTCGGTCAAGCATCCACACGCGTCTTGCACGCTATCAGTAGTGTGAGTCAAGTGAAGTCAATGCGAAGCAAGAAACTCACCGAGGCTCGCCTCTGTAACCCGATTACCTTGCGAAGGCGGGACCAAAGCCGTTCGGTGCCTTCGCCATCGGTGATCCCCAGCCCTACCCGCATACGTGGATTGTAATGCAGCTGGCAGACCCATTGATGGCCGTAAGCGTGCATTACCGCGGTTGCAAGCTGCAAACGCTCCACAATCTCGCTGTCCAGCAAATCGTACTGTAACGAAGAATGAGACACGACGCAAGGTAGATAGGAATGGGAAGACCTACTATGTGAAGACTCCGGTCCAGCACACACGCAATATCGTACAAAGCGGCCACCGTCGCCGTTTTGGGTATCATGGTGAAAAAGGCCGTCAGGAGTGCTATCGCATCCTTCTGTTGTTCCCCAGGGGTGTTGATAGAAACCAAGAAGATCGGTATGTCATGCCGACAAACGAGGGCCATGACGCCGTTCTCATCGAACATCTCGTTCGACTTCTTCTGACTTTCACTCCTGGCAGCCTTATACGCGTCTCGATCCGAGTCCACGACGTCATCCGGTACTGGAGAGGCATGCTGCTTTGGAGGACGAGCCCGTGCGGAAGCAACTCGCTCTCCCACAGAGTCGACAAACTCTCTGGGAAGAAACCGTGTGCTGCTGTGAAAAGGGACCCCATCCCCGCCGGACTTCAAGTGACGATGGTGGAAGTTCCCATCAAGGGCCACATGAATATCACCCCCCCTGGGTACGATGCAATGCGTTGAGTTGCTGCTTCAACAAAAGGAAAAGGCCAACATACCATTGGAATGACTGCCCGAACCGGTATTGCGCTTTAAACATATACGCAGTAAAAAGCATACATTTTAAAGCTAAGAGAGTACAAAACGCACCGGCGGGAGTCGAACTTAGGACTTAATAAGTACAAGTTTGACCGACGGTATAACCAGTTCACTAGGAGGACTTGAGAGAAGAGACTGAGACGCGGTAAAACATGCCCGACGGCCTATCTTGAGTTAACATGCCTAGCAACGATGATAAGAATTGACCGAAGGGTACACAACGTCTATCTAGTATAGGGAACGCTACTTAGAAGGATTCGTTGCTAAAGTTAATAGAAGCATCGTAAGGACTAAGTTCGAGACCTGACATATTAGGGCTACTAGCTGCCTCCGACGGCGGTGAAGTATAAGGTCTAGTCATACGCTCAATAGCGTCGGCGGGATTAAAGAAGAACATCCGGACTGGAACTGCTTCGCGAGGAGTAAGCACGGGAATGGCGTTGAATACAGCATCCACCCAAGCTCTTGGAGCACCAGGGATAAGAGCAGTAGAAACGGAAAGGACTCCAATCTCTGCGATGGCCTGAGCATATGGTCCTATCTGAGCGTCGAGTATGTCGCGAAAGGTGGA
The DNA here is from genome assembly GCA_024721195.1 of Marasmius sp. AFHP31. Lineage (NCBI taxonomy): Eukaryota > Fungi > Basidiomycota > Agaricomycetes > Agaricales > Marasmiaceae > Marasmius > Marasmius sp. AFHP31. The sequence continues at coordinate 673 of JANHQD010001600.1, read as the reverse complement.
TTCGTCGGTTTGGGGAGCGAGGTATAGGAAGTCTTGTAAAGGATCGAGACGCATAGCGGTGTTGCGTAGGAAGGGGTCTTCTTGACTACAAAGAATGTAGAACTGAAGGAACAAGGCGAAATAAGCCTCTCGATTTCCAGTGCAAAGTTCGTCGAGTTGTTTAGCACGATGAGAGAGACCCATTGGGCGGATAATAGCCTTTTCAAAAGGAGGATGGATCTCTGGAGAAGAGATTAGTAGAGGACTATTGATAGTTTATAAGGCACACCTTCATAGACGGTCCGAAAGCAAGACAGGATACGAGGAGCGTCCATAGTATGATGAAAGTACTGGACAAAGAAGACCGATGGTTGAAATTTTACACCGGCGGCAAGAAGTAAGAATAAGGGATCTTATCGATGGACTAAACTTTTGACCGACGGGTCTTCATAAGAGTGAAGGCTTTTCGCATTTAGAACTAGTCTAGTACATTGAAGAAGTGGTGTCTACCAGTAAAGGGTACGAATGGCTCTTCAACAGCCTCTAGAAAAACTTCGTTGCACCAGGCCTTAGAATACTCGGGCAGCTGAGCCATAACGGTGCTAAGGAATCCTACTCGCATTATACTATGAGCATACTTCTCGACTAAGGGGGTAATCCTAGTAAGTTCGTTATAGGATTCTTCAGAAAGAGC
>JANHQD010001596.1:0-13185 GCA_024721195.1 Marasmius sp. AFHP31 | reverse complement strand
AATGTCCTAAAGCGCTAGACGCTAGGACTATAGAAACAACGGCGGCGGAAGTCGACTAGCGGAGACGACGACAGAGACGACAGAGGTAGCGAGCAGAGGGCAAGAGCAGGTAGATAACTGGTCCCAACGACAAGTCAGATACATTGCAGATAGAGAAAGACAGAAATAACTACTCACCTGGTCCCAACGACAAGAGGTCAAGATGAGGGACCAGGTGTAAACTACCTAGCTTATATACCCAGTCAGAGGTCTGAGATATGAGTCGTGAACGAATAGGAAAGACAATAAGAAAACAATAAGGAAACAATAGTAGTCAAGTATAAGACAATAGCGAGTCCGGAATGAGTAACTAGGAGATGAGAGAAGGCAATAAGAACAATAGAATGAATGGGTCGTGAAGAAGGTGTAAAAGACAATAGTGTGAGAAGGAAATATGTGGGGAGGGGAAACGGGCGTCTGGTAGGCGTCAAAGAAACAAGTAAGCGCTGAAAGGAGAATAGACGCTGAGAAAGGAAAAGATAGGGGGAAAAGCGGCACTTCATGACACTTACTTGAGTGTTTTTGTATATCCCCAGCAGATAACAGCTCAAATTGTCTATACCATTTTACAGCTCGAGGCACTTTCTTTACTTTCCTCACCGTGCAAGTCTCTTTGTATCTGTTGGTTAATCACACGCCACCTCTCCGACAATTTCCTGTATCCAGTTCGAAGTCTTGCCGTTCAACAAGCAATATAGCACGAGAGGAAAGAGAGGCGAAGAAAGAACCCGCAAGTTGACGTGAGTGTGGACATTCAATGAAGGGAACTTTGGGTCAGAAATTCAGAACATCCTCAACTTGTCTGCCAAGCGGGCTTAATTTTGACATGATCTTCCTTGGATACGGTTTTATTGTTCTTAATATGTTGCAGAGATTCGGGGCTCATCAGTCTGGACCTCGTATCAGCACCTAAAACTCAGAGCCTGAACATGGTACGCATTTTCTCGTGTCAAATATCCGCACTGTCGATTGTATCTCGAATGCATGGACATGATGTCCGAACTCTACGCCACACGATAATATAGTTGTGGTTGGAATACCAGGTTTCGGGCGTCTGCCTGAGTATGTCTTGGACCCCTCGCTTGTTCAAGTCCTTGTGTACCAATCAGCTCATTCCAGTCACATCTCTGTTGGTCTCGGCCTCAAAATGTGGTTCAGGATGAGTCTTCATTGAGAATTTTGCGATGAACGGTGTGTTGGACATTAGCAGTGTATCCCATATTTCCGTAGCTAAATTGTTGAACGATATATCCTCTCACTCCTAAGTTTATGGTATCAATCAAGCCTCCGCAATGATTTCCGCCATTCGGGGATATCATCTACAGGGTTGTCGATCTATGTACCATCTCGTTCAAGTCTCTGTGCCTTTACTTTGATGCCCCCAACATGACTATGAGCTATTGCTAGCAGACGCCACCCGGCTGATGGGGTCCTGATCTCGTTGTGGTTGAGCCTGGCAGTTGCTAAAACGCCTGATTTGCAAAGTCTCGGGCTTAGCCCTGGTTCAGAGGTTCGGCGGGGGTTGAGGATCCCTGCAGCGGGAAAAGAAAGTTGCTAGCAACAGTGTTGAGGGTTATCATGTAATGATCATGACAATATCGAATCAATATCGTTGTTGCTTGCATCTACAGAGAAAACTGAAAAGTCCTTTCGATGGTTGGAGAGGTTGAAGATAAGATGTGGAGATCAATCCGACGATCTTATCTGACTCGGCGTCATCCGAGATGCGGTCACACTCAAGGGGAGCCGCCGATTGGAATCGGGGACATTAACGGCAGGGGGGGGACCCCCCTCACAGCCTCCGCCACTTGACTGGATAGAAATGGATGTCTTCGTAAAAACACCAATTCTCATGATCAAAATATAGCCCACTGGCTCTGGCGGGCTTTCAAACATACGAATTCATACAAAGATCGTCTTTTTACGATGAAAATTGAGCATTATTGCTGCTGAAGGTGGTACATGACGAGTAAGCCATAACTTCGGTGGACGCCACATCCGTAACTTAAAATTTGCTTCTCCTGCATCAAGCAACGAGTCGGAGTGTGATCGTGCTCGACTTTAGATTTTGACGAGCTGTGTACATTGGACCGTTGCAGATGTTGGTCATAGAAAAAGTGTTTTTATTGGTCATTTGTTGTAGAGAACACGAAGAGAAACTTATCGCAGAACATGAAGAGGGGATGGCAGTTAACAACAAGATGCTACGTGGGCAAAGGTGAGGCCTGCGCCGCTGTCAACGAGAGGGCGGATATCATTTTCTCACGCCAGTCCACGCGACCATACCTATGTCCAAGATTCCAATCGGCGGCACCCCTTGGTCACACTTGACATTCGTGTTATTTAGTCACGTTCTTCCTCTTTTTTCGGTCCCACAACCATCGCCCTCCGCCCTCCAAGCACTGGCCTGAGTCACGGAGCAGAAATCAAATGGATTGAGGAATTCGAAGGTGTGTATACCTGCTCCATCCCAGCTCCATTTCTGGCCAACCAATGCGCTTCTGTAGTCTCGTCAAATGCCGGCCGTTCATGGTCGTACTCGTAGTTGAGAATACTGTAGAAAAACAATCAATTCGTCGGTCACACGTCACAAGGTCAAAATTTTTAGAAATATTTTCGTATGGTCACTAGGTCACAGGGGGTCCATTCGAATTGCCCCACCCTGTGACACCTCCGAGCATGCCAAATTTGGCTTTTCGGACCTGAATATTCGAATTTTTTTCGCCGCGTCACACGTCACGGCGTGTTCATACGGATTCCCAATTTCGTATGAACCGGTCACTGGTCACAGGCCATACGAATTGATTGTTTTTCTACAGTAGTAGCCAGCCAGTTTCTTGAAAGCTAGCGCCTCCCGGATGCCCTGTCTCTGGATGCTACCTATGATTCTCGTCAGCAAGTTCTCCCACCGGCTCGTCTCGGAGTACGTGGATATGATGCAGGACTTATATGTTAGATGGGTCGGGCGATCAGATAAGAGATCAAAGACAGATTGGTGCGTCTCCCTTGAATGACCTTTTCCCTTCGTCTTATACTCTTTTTCGGTACCCTCGGCTCCAGTAGCTCCTCTGGACCACAATTTTACCCGTCAATGTTGAAAGCTAAACCCTCCGAGCCCGCTTTCTGGCCTTGGATCAAAACGGAACCTTGGAAAATTGGGAATACCTTTGCAACGTCTCCTCTTCAAATGCTTTTTCGCGTACATTCAATCCCTTCACCCTCAAGACATCAACTTATTATGCGTCCTTACGGAACCAGAAGGCCTGCTCAGTCGACTAGTAGAGATGCTCGTCGTCTCTCGACCGACCTGTGACCATGCCGAATGCATGATTTGCGCTCCTTGGCCCTCTCCCGCCATTCCCCGGTCCCCTCCCGTGCTCTATTTTCGCTATCCTTTCCAGGACCATCTCGGCGCATCTCTGGTAAACGATCCTCTCATTCGTGAATGCCGCCTCTTATTTCAATTTTACGGTCACTGGCTTCCTTCCTACCGTTATCTTCATTTTCTCAAGATGCTATAGGACACCTTTGGGCATCCCATTAGTACGGATAGACATAGTTAATCCGCACATTACTAATAGAAACTTGTTGCAAAGCAAATTTGGGTTGAATGCACCTCCGGTGTGAACGTGTTGATAATGTTTCTATTATAGGGTATGGAGAGCCAACACATTGGTTGACTGATAATGATGACTCGAGGGATATGTGCTCCGCAACTGCTATTTGTTCTATGTTTCAACTACGTCACAACTGCCTCGCATGAAGGCGATAGAGGTTACACGCCCTCATGTCTGTTCAAGAATTTCCGGGCAGGAGGTTGGGATTCAATCAAGGTAGGCCGTCTGTTTCATCCAATTCGGCCCCGAACCGGGCGGCAAAAATCACCGGTTGGAATCATCCGATGGCACCACTAGTTTCGGGCCCTTCGGTCTACTTGGAGAGCGTTCGCAAATATGCCCTATTGGCGGGTAGTCAGCACTGAAAGCAGAATGTGGGCAACACATCAGCTAGAAATTTTATATATACAAGTGTGGCTACGTTCATTCCCGTTGATCATTACGTCCACCATGCCAGCAGAAGTCCTAGGCGACAACGAGAACCAGATTCACAGGACTTTAACACGAAATCGCATCTCAATCAAGCGAAAGTCCCATTGTAAAGCAAAACTCAGAACAAAACATTTTGTGGTACGGACCACCATAGGTTCACGAGATCAATTGAGAGAGGATATGGGTTTGATCAATGAGATCGAGCCGTTCGCTAGGAATCGCGTGAGGACCGGATAACCAAACAAAATGGCAGCGTGTGTTAAACCGGTCGACAAGGGCCGGTGCCTCGACGTCAGTCTCTCCAAAGAGAAAGAGCCCGTCTCGCCAGCGTCCTTTCGCAGGGACATTCCACACAGAGGCACCGGTGGGGGGCCTCATAGTTATGCCCACCACGTTACATGAGGTCCTTATAACGCCACAAAGAGCTTCTCCTCATGGTTTTCAATGGGAGCTATCACGCTCTACCGTTCGCTGAGACGTATATTCAAAATTTGTGCTTGTCCTATGCATTTGGCGGGATATACGAAGGGTGAAAGAGCATACAGACCTGGTCAACCCGGTCGGCAAACTCTCTGAGAAGGATGTTGGGTTCTGTGTAAGTGCGTCTTTTTTCGGTGTTTGCTAGTACACCGAAGCTCACTTGAGGGTCACCGGATATGTTCATTTCGCTGTGCTCTTCCGAAGTTCCCCCTCAATGATCACGTTCGCAGTAATTGTGACAAGTAGGGCATGTCCTCTCATGAAACTGATCATTCATATCAGATCGAGGGTGTGTTCTGCTAAGCTTTGTAAGCGCCAAAGCAACGTGTAGACAGGGTGTCCGTTCAAAGCCTCACATATACAAGGGTGTCTACGCTCGTTTCCGTTCTTCCCTTGCCCCTACCACTACTATGTCCAGTTCTTTCCAATGCTCCGGAGACTTCACCTTCTTTGGTGATCCGCAATTCCACAACATTGCCGGAAACGTCACCCATATACACCAATCTCGTTGCGGAAGGTGCAAGGAGGAAGAAAATAGGATTCTGGTACGTCGTCATTGTAAGTCACTCGGAAATTAGGGACTAAATTGGTGTCTGCTCCAGCCCAGGCAAACAAGATTCCAGGAGTTCTACGAGGGCGATGTGTTGCTGGATGGCCCGGTGTGGTCAGACGAGATGATTATTAATGTTCTCAAGTCTACAAATCCGTTCAGGAAGCCGGTAGAAACGAGAGTCAAGGTTGTAAGAAGATTTCAAACCGCCAGGATTTACCCAAACTACGAGTCCACGGTCACTCTCCTTACCATCGAGCCAGAGGCAAAGGAGGATAAGGAAATTGCGTGCCTGGTGAGTGCGAGTTATGTGATACAAAGGCGTGAAGATAGTGACGAGGTTCAGTTGTGGAAAGAATTCTATCACGCGTACTCGAACCACAGGTGGGGCTCATTTAGGCGCGAGGATCAACAGTCTTTCTTGAGCTGAACGGGAAGTGTAGATCGGCGAGGCTAGCGCAAATGCTGGGGGTGGTGAAGTTGGAGATGCCGGCTTTTGTCCTGCACAAAGGTACGAAGGTTTCAGCAGCGATTGCCGAAGCTGACGATCTGGGGATACCAGGGTTGGCCAGTGGACTCGAGTTTGTAAATCAATATCCCACAGACGGAATAGTGTATACCTATCTTCTTTACACACATGTAGGTCCATCGCTTCTATTAAGCAGACAGGCTTTGCTGAAAGCGTTTTCAGAACGTTGCAATGCAAGCACTTTGCGCCGAAATAAGGATGTTTCGGGTGAGTTGACTACTCTGCACGTTGGCCTCGCTAAAAATAGCACAACAGGTGACGACGTGGTTTGAGGACTGGATGTTTAATCCCGAAAACACCTCTTGGCACTTTGACATCGCCTCCGCTTCCGTGAGAAAATGTGTGGAAGGGAAGGGTTCTGGAACCTCTATTCCGCTTCCCCAAGGCACGCAACCCAAACTCGATGCCTGCAATATCACCACGTACTTTGAGCAGGCGTTCGGAGATGTTTTGTACCTGTACGCGTCTTCAGGATGCATGTGGAGACACCTGTTGTCAAGTTGTGCACCCCACGACCTCTTGACATTCGGGAGTGTCGTCCAATGGAGAAAAAGGATTGTTGGCCACTTCTCCTCCACTCCATCCCCCGAATGGCACTTTGTGAATCAAAGTCACAATATTAGAGCCAGCTACTCCACAAAAGGTATGCCCGGTTTCTCTCTGTCCAATCTATCCCTCATTCCCACCAGTCTCCTCACGTGTTGACTTCGAGCTATACCACACCCACGACTCCCGATTGTACCTGCATTTCTCACTGTGCCTTCCTGTAAAGGAACGAATTCGACTGCGGGCTGCCTATCTCAGCCAGCATCCCGCAGGTGCAGATGTCTTCACATGTAGGTGGTGAAGCAATTTACATTTTCACTCCAATCTTCAGCTACATCTGATATTAACATCCAGACTTTGTTGATGAAATCGGATTCTCTCTTGCTGGCGACCTGTCTCATGCCCCTTCAATGACCACCAGACCTGCATACCTTTTTGTCCCACCCCTCCTATTTGATCATATCAACGGGATGTGCTGCATTCACCATCCGCTTCCTGATTCATTATTCTACTGGGCATCTGACCCAGGAGGAAAAGATGTAATCCCGGAAGAGAGTTGGAACGATTATGGCATACCTGAGCTGGAGGTTCAGAATTGGATCGGATCATGTTGGCCGGGGAATTTTTATAATTCGGTTCGAAATCATCTGCGTGACAAAGGTTATGGGTCAGATGGGAAGCAGTATGCTCGAGATAAAGGCTATCCCGAGTTACTGAGAGGCGCGTACTTATCATGTTTCGAGCTTTTGACACCGAAAACCTGATGCTTGACTCAGGCGATCCTCACGATAGAAGGATGGCAGAGCTCGAAGATTCAGATTCAGGTGAATCTTCTCGCGCGGAACCTCAGCTCACTTCGCCTTCGACATTTTCGCTCGTCGACACACCAATTGATTTCAAAGGGGATTATAGCGAAGGTCACTCATTCACCACTCGTTTGGCCAAGGGTTTCAGACTGTGGATGAACAAGAATGGTACGTGTTTCATTAAATCGTATGCACCAACTCTCATGATGTTTCTAGCCAACATGTTCTTCCGACGGAAAGGAAAATACAGGGCTATGAACACACAGAGCCCCGACCCGAAAGATTGGAGCCTAGTTCAATCTGATAACCCGTGAGATGTATGCAGCTACCTCCTCACTTGCGTCGATGAACCCTCACGTATGATCTTGCAACGAGTGTATTCAGTTCGCCACCTATTTAAACTTGGTATATCTAGTACGTTATTTCTGATCCCTCTCGGATTCACGAGAAACTCCCTCGTTCAAGACACATTGACTTGGCGATTGATCTCCGCCATTCGGCGATAATATCTGTAGGTTTCTTGGTCTGCACTCTCGTTGAGATCTGGGTACTTTTACTTGAATAGCATAAAGCTAGTCGTGGTACCCCAAATTCTAGCTGACGTGATTGTAGCCGTAGTTAAAAGGTTGACTTGCAGCGAGGAGAGTAAGGTACTTTTTTATGACAGTATCCGAAACGTTCGCCATTGTACTACGGCTCTCGAATCACGATTGTGGCTTGCATTCACAGAGCGAGCGGGAAATAGCAAGGTTGGAGATAAGATCTGAATCTCAGCCTTTGTTCGACTAGGTATCATCCGAGACCTGGCTAGACATTTGCGTTATTCAGTCCTGCCTTCCATCTTCTTCCTTACTCACAGCCATTGCCGTGGTCAATTTTATTCAAGTTGGTACCCCCCGAATGCCCTGCCTGTGAATCTCACCTATGATCCTCGCCAGGAGGCTCATATGAGGTAAAACGTTCTACAGATCACTCGGAGGGAAATATATATCCCAGTTTGCGCTCTTGCCGCTCCCCGGACTGCAACTGTATCGTAGTGATGAGTGTCGGCTACGGGGTAGAAGTACCAAAGATTTCGGTGTGTCCCTGTTGATAAAACGACATATCAGACGATACTAAGATCAAGGGACAATGTTTTTGACCTCTGCGGAATAAAGTACCTTTCACCACTGGGGGATAATTTGTCCACAGACTACCGCGTGTGGGGCTACGCGTAACCCTATTCTCGGTGGCTGGTTGTCAATCATCTTTTAGAGTTCCATCAAATTGAGTGTCTAGTCCCAGATTAGACGTTCTTGTCGGGTTTCCACGATGTTAACACATCTTTGCCTATTATTGTACGGTCCACCAAAAGTGAAGGCAGCTACACGCATCTATTGCTCCATATCAAGCAAAGAACGGACTGGCTTTGTGAGCTCCCTCCAAGTCTATCACAAATTCTAGATGCCGCTCGCTGACGTTCGCTAGCTCTGACCCTGGAGATGTGTTTCGAAACTCGGGATACCGCATTGGTCCCGCTCTTTCGAGACACATGTACAACACAGTGCCCTATGCGTCGGGAACAAGATCTCAAGAGATATCGATCGCTTGGGGACACCGCTGTATAGCACACTATTTGCCAGGTCACTTTTGGCAGGTGACGGAAGTACTACGTTGCCGTTATTTCTGATTTAACAGCTATTGGGCAAGAAATTGATACTCTAAAGGTAGGAGTCACCTTTACTTAATCAGAGGTGTGTGCATTTATGAACTCTAGGATCTTTGATACTTATACAGCTATATACTGTGCCTCTCGATCATATCTTGGGACGTACACCAGTCAGAAGCCATCATTTGCAGGGTTAGGACCTGGTCGACGCTCTTCGTCAGACTTTCTCAGGGTAATTCATCGACGTGAAAGGACGGGCTACAGTCATCTTTAACACTCAGGGTTACGACCAACGAGAAATCTGCTCAATGCAAATCATGAGTTTCCGTGTGCCATGAGAATGGTGTCGAAAAAAACATGCTCCTCCTTAATGGTTTATAGATTCACGTCCTGCTCAAGTTTCATATTCTCCTCACTCAAGTCATACCTTGCGCTCCCGGCTCTCATTCTTCCCCGTCTCCATAGTTTTGAAAATGGTAACTTCGCTTCCAACTTGGACCAAAGGATTCGGTTGGGGTCCAGATTGGTTCTTCACGAGTGCCCTGGGAATTTACATAAACGAGCCTCGAGGCAGCATCTTTTTTTTTCTGAACTCCGCTCGAATCAAGTTGATATCGAACCACCATCGTCTCTTTTCTTCCCCTCAACTTTCCCTTATTCAAGTCGGGCACAATATCGTCGTGACTGAAGCGCTGATAGTTGATATTCTGAAATGGTGCCGTGAAACGTCTCATTAATACCAACGGCGGAAGGTGTGTTTGCTCTATGCCGTTTTCGCAAATTACAAAAGACTGATGGTTGTTGATCAAAGGCATCGTCCTCGTTTTTGGCTTTCGCAGCATCTCATTCCCACGGGGTAGTTGTATGTCTTCTTGCTCAATATCCGGCTCTTACGCTAATGGTCTCGCATCCCGTGCTGCTAGGCACGATATTTCCCAAACCTACCCGTCTTCGACTTTCCCCATGCCTTCTTCTGTGTGGACTCGGCTGTCTTCCGTGCCGCTCATCCTTCTCCGGGTTTTATTCATCTCCTCGCCTTCTCTCCCCAACGTCTATTTGGCAGCATGTCGGACATGTGGAACCATTCTATACTATAACCTGGGATAGGTACGTTTCCTTCCAGTATTCTGAGGTTCTTAGTCTTGCTAATGAAAAAAATTTGACGATCAGAAGCTCCTGCCGGTGTCGCCCTTCCACCTCCCTTGGCATTTCGGGGAAAGGCTGCGACGTACTACAGTTTACCACAATTCTCACTCAAGGACCATCCACCTTAACGATACCAAACCAGCCTGATACACCGAAAGAACCATCACGGTCTCTATACGGCGCTCACGTTCTACGAATATACTTTCCCGAATCTGCTCACCCCTACTAATAACCATCGTTCATCTTCTCTCACCACCATCGCCATTATGAGGCTACATAGAGCTCATCCGTGGTGTGAGGGACTTGACCGGGACCCTCAATGCGGGAGGAAAGAGAGGGAGAAAGAGGCGCAATATGGCGTTGATTCGACAGGGGAACACATGGGAATACATGGAATATATACGTAGCTAGGTGGTGTGCGGCGGAGACATGTAAGAGAATGACAGTAAGGGTCTATGCCACGAGACCCTTACACCATCCCTCCTTCAATGCGAAGCGTTAAGAGAGAGGAATGAGAGTGAGGTAATGAAAAATGTAAGGAATCACGAGGTAAGTAAGTAAGTAAGAGGCCATGCCAGGTTATGGCAACGGTTTGAGTTCCAGCTCAGTCCCCGTGTGCGTAGGTGTCGGTTGTTCATCAAGTAGCGCTTGTCATTACGGGCGGATTGCTAAGGCTTCGCCGTAAGGTAAGAAGCAAGGTAGAAAAGTAAGAGGAAAACAAAATAGAAAATCAGGCCGTAAAGCGGTTCGGAGGTCGAGAGACACGACCAGACCTCAGCGTAGTTTGCGCGGGAGGTGTCCAATTAGCGGATGACAGCTGAGGTTGAACAACGGTAGGCGGTGAAGGTGGTCGTTGATTGATATCGGGAATGGGGATAGATGTGTCGGTGGGTGTAGAAAAGTCGTTAGAATCGTCAGGGAGAGGTGAAAAGTGTTTGTCGAGTATGATTTGATGAGGCCGGGGAGCTCTCGGATGTCGGCGGTGAAACCGTTCGATGAGCTCGTTGGAGTGAATGGGAATGTCGGAGAGGGGAACCCATGAATCTTCTTCGTCGGGTAGGTCCTTCCAATGAACAAGGTATTCGTAGCGTTGGCCAATTTTTCTAGAGTCGTTAATAGCGTGAATAGTAGGAGAGTCGTCATGAAGTGTAACGGAAACAGGATCAGAATGAGTGTGGAATTCAGATGGATCGTTGTAAGGTTCGAGAAGAGAAACATTGAAAACGGGGTGGAGACGAGAAAGGTAAGAGGGAAGAATGAGTTCGTACGCTCGCTGTCCTACAGCACGTTTGATGGGAAACGGTCCAAGGCGGCGATGATCGAGTTTGTCACTAGGCCGAGTACTGCGGATGTTACGCCGGAGAAGCCAAACGAGCTGACCTTCTGCATAGTTTGGGTGGGGTAAGTGGCATTGGTTGTAGTACCGAGCCTGAAGTTCTTGTGCATGTTGTAACTCGGCACGTAGTTCAGTGTGAATCTGATGGAGACGGTTAGCTAAGTCGTCAGCAGCAGGGTTAGTTGAACGCTCGGTGAGGATTGGTTCGAAAGTAGGATGATACCCGAGGTTTGCAAAGAAGGGGGACTGTTTGGTAGAGGAGTTTTCGGAGTTGTTGAAGGCAAATTCAGCGAGAGGAAGGTAGTCGACCCAGTCGTCCTGTTGGTAAGAAACATAGGATCGTAAATATGTCTCAAGGGTCTGGTTAGTATGTTCAGTCAGACCGTCAGTCTGAGCATGATACGCAGTCGAGTGTTTAGCATCGACACCCAAGTGAGAAAGAAGAGAAATCCAAAAGTTAGAAATGAAAAGGGAACCACGGTCAGAAACAATCGATAAAGGAAGGCCGTGGAGGCGAAAAATGCGGTCAATGAACATCCAGGCTAAGTCGGGAGCAGTCATAGATTCTCTGCAAGGAATAAAGTGAGCAGCACGGGTGAGACGGTCGCAAACAACCCAAATAGAATCGTAACCATGAGATTCGGGAAGTTTGACAATGAAGTCCATTGTGATTGCCTGCCATGGTCTCGAAGGGATCTCCAGCGGCTGGAGGAGACCAAATGGTTTGTGGCGTGGGTCCTTGGAGCGAGGACAACCATCACAAGCGGCGACGTATCTGCGAATGTAAGTGGACATACCAGGCCAAGAATAGTCACGAGAAACAAGGTTGAATGTACGAGTGCGACCAGGATGGCCTGCAATTGCTTTATCATGACGAGATTCAAGAATTGACCGGCGGAGAGGTTCAGGAACGTAAAGGCGGCCATTATGAAAGACGAGGTCGTTCTGAGTAGTAAAGTCGGAGTTACCATTTGCCAGAGCTTTCCGCCACTCAACATCTTCTTGAAACGCCGTGAGGAAACGTTGAAGCATATCCGAGTTGTCGAGTGTGAGAGTAACGAGGGCAGAGGCTGAAACGGGTGCAGAGGATGGAGGAGTAGGAGTAGAATGAGAATTAAAGAGTCGTTCTGTATGGGTAGTATTGAGTAGGACACGCCGTTGGAGTTCCAATCGTTCGTCCCCTTCTACTGGAGCATAGTCAGGGCGACGGGAGGAAGCATCTGCAACGTTAGTGGAACCAGCAGCCCAGTCCAAACGAAAGTCAAATTCAGAAAGAAACATTGCCCAACGAGCTTGGCGACAATTGAGAACCTGAGCCCGCATGAAGTATTCCAAGTTGCGATGGTCACAGACCACTGAAATCGGATGCGGGGAACCTATCAACCATGCTCGCATTTCACGAAAGCATTCCACGATTGCGAGAAGCTCTTTATCATGGACGTCGTAGTTAATCTCAGAAGCCGTAAGCTTTCTTGAGTAATAGGCGACGGGGTGAAGTTCACCTTGCTCATCTGGTTGTTGTAAAACTCCCGAAATGGCAAAGTCAGAGGCATCGGTAGAAAGTGTAGAAGGAGAAAGGGAATTAAAATGAGAGAGAACAGGAGCAGAAGTGAAGGCATCCTTCAAGGACTGGAAAGCAGCACAGGCGGTATCGTCCCAAGACCATGCAGCATCCTTTGTAGGTTCAGGCCACTCGGAGATTGTGGCGAGTTTCTTGGGGTTCATCTTGATACCTGAAGCACCTACCATGTAGCCCAGGAATTCGACTTCGTCTTTCTCGAAGACACACTTGACCGGGTTAGCACACAGGGAGGCATCACGTAGTCTGTCTAGGACCAGACCAACATGTTGACGGTGCTCTTCTAGGGTGCGAGAAAAGATTAGTATGTCGTCAAGATAAACAACACAAACCACATCAATGAGATCTGAGAGAACATCCTGAATAAAGGCTTGCCAGGAGGCGGGGGCGTTAGTAAGACCATACGGCACAATTAAATGTTCGAAAAGACCCAAGTGAGTACGAAAGGCAGTCTTCCACTCATCACCCTCACGGATG
>JANHQD010001595.1:0-28159 GCA_024721195.1 Marasmius sp. AFHP31 | reverse complement strand
GATACGGAAAGCGATCACGGACGCCACCCACGAAGAAGTGAACCCAGATGGCCTGTCTCACCTACTCTTCTTGATGACTCGGAAGGCCTGCGACCTCGCCGCCAACGACGACTTCGAACTGTCTCCAATCTCGCCCTACATGCGAACTTGTCATCGAACTTCAAAAAGCTAAACTTGAAGAAAAGATAGCGCTGTATGAACATTAATTTGCAGTAATTCCATCCTCTTGAACAATGACCAGCATCGTTTGGGAATGTCTCGCCCACAAGCAAATGATGACATTGATTTCCGAACTTTTATACCATGAGATGGTGAGGCTGCCGAATCCCAGTTCTGGTCAAAACAAGCCTCGTTGGTACTCTTCCCACCATCCCCCGAACAGCACAAGGTTGGAAGCCATTCAGAAGACACTTAGTGGGTTGTCAACATTACAGATGCCGCAAAATCGTCTCGTTGAGCTCTATCATGATGTTCCTAAAGTATCTGACCTTTCGAGCCGCCGCGCGATCGAACCCAATGCTCTTTACGTCCCTGAACCGAGAAACAAGGTCGCCATTGACTCCTTCATCCTTCTCGGCGACTTCCTCTACCTGTTCCAGATTACTACCGCGGCGTCACAATGTAAAAACAGTCCTTGTGGACCTTCCCAAAAGGTTCGATACCTTCCGTCGCTAAGTGGCAACTTATCTTTCTCATCCACGAGAGGCAAACACTTGCTTTTCCTCAACCTGACGACGAACTGAAGGAAATGACTCTGTACTCTGCACAGCTCCCTCTCACGTCCACCAGTACCATTCATACTCCTGATACTGTATCCAATCCAACCGCTTCGGCGGCTCAGTTCTGGGCACCCCAACTGTTGATCGTCGTTCATGGTAGCGAGCCACTTTTACTGCCTCGCTTCCACTCACCCACCACAGTGCCACAGGCTCCCCTTTGACCTCACACATGTATATTCTGCATTTCAAAGTCCCGGATTTCGTTATCTCATCCCAGTGACCTTAGAAGCCCCAGATCAACGAGCGGTGCCTTAAGCCTTAACTGCCTGTAGAAAGTAGGGTCGTCGAGTCTCTCACCACTTCAAGTCTTTGATCATGGAGGGAGGATTGTGAGGTCAAAGCATCCGCTGTGGTTACTTATAGGGATGGCATTGATAGGGAGATGATTCGGCGGTAATGCATTAGAAGGCCTCAATCTCTTCCTCGATAACAAGGGGACTCGCATCAGATCGTTGAAGTAAGATTGTGGTTTTGTGTTCTGTTTCCAGGAAAGCATGATGAGAAAAGCTGAATACCTCGCTCGAGTCTGAGGAAGGTATGGCGGGGGCTGAGGGGACGAGGAAGGAAGATAGGCGCCTCACTTCGGCCTCGTGCTGACATAGAAATTTGACACTCCGCCACCCGCCGAAGGTCGGCACGCCGTACGACCATGGCCGCGTTACTATTCGAGTTCTTTGTCTCCTACTGCCAACTGGTGTAGCTTTGACCACGAGAACATGATTCTAGGGAGCCTCGTTCGCCATATCGCTGAGCAGGGCTGGGTGTTAGCTGGTAGCTCTTGTGGGCAGTGGTAAATCGATCACATGCCCTTCCAAGTCCGGATGAGTCAAGGAATTGACCAATACCATGACGAAGAAAACAAATTTGCATCGGCTATGTCACAATCCTAGTTTCTCCTCACTACCCCGCATTATCAACAACGACCTACTACGAGCTCATTGTTCGTACGATAACGTTCGGGCGCAGAGGAAGTTATTCTAGTTTCTTTCGACGCGGCTACAGCACACAACGATCGGCAAGCGGTGAAGAGCTCCTAGCCTTGCCGTCCCTTCACTTCAATGCCTCCCGACATGAACAAGCCAATCTCGAAAAGAAGAGAGAAGAAGCACACGTCGCCCGAGGAAATACGGGAGATTGAGCAGAAGAGGCTCAGAGGTGCGTTCGCTCATGGCCCATATATCCCATCACTCAATCAATTGATGATGTGTGTAGGGGAACTATCGTGCGCAGAATGTCGTCGACTCAAGCTCCGTTGCGACAAGAAGGTACCCTGTAGCTCGTGCGTCAGGAGAGGATGCGAGAGTATATGCCCTTGTGGGATATTGGAAGCAGGAGTTGGTACCCGGTACGTCCTCTGTTATTTGTTGGTTGCCAACGATCATGCTCAAACTGCTAAAGATTCATTCTAGCATCTACGAATCAATTACATTCGAAGATATCGGCAATGTCTGCTCGGATACGTGCTCTCGAGGACGGTTTAGCAATAATGCAATCTACCGTATCTTCCGAGAAACACCCGTTACTGGCAGACAACCTGCTCAAGATCAAGTTTGGTGCAGAGATTTTGACTGAGGGGAAGCCGAAAACTAGTCCTGGGTCATCTTCAGAGGAGATAGAGGAACGAGAAGATAGTATCAGAGAAGACACCAGTCCAAGAGAGGCTTACACGCCGCAATACACCAACACACCGTTCGGCAGTCGCTCGAGAGTCTCTCAAGCGGATATGTCAGCTCTGGATACACTCGGCACACTCACGCTGGGAGAGGAAGGCGAATTGAAGTACTTTGGCCGGTCAGCGGGAAGTGAGACTCTCATGCTTGTAGGTTCCATATGTCCTATCTTCGTGGTCTTCTCACTGATGAAGTGAGTTCAGGCTGGTGAAGAGTACTTATCGGACTCTGATTCAGATTCTGCTCAACCGTTCTCGCCGTCTCCTGCAACCCACAAATCCCCGGTGGTCCCCCCGCCATCCCAGAGGTCCCCATCCACGGAAAAGTCTCCGGACATACCCGCAGCTATAACCAGTTCTGTCCCGCGGTCATCACCGGACGCACTGCCGTCAGAAATATACGCTTTGGCTCTGGGTAGTTTCTCAAGCCCCCCCACTTCGGCTCAAGTTTCACCCAATCCAAGTTTTCTCGCCCCATCTAATGGACAGGAAGCTCCACATTCAGTGAAATCCCTACTCTCTCATTTCCCTTCCTCTTCCGATGGTCGACGTCTGGCCCAGTCCTATCTTGACCATGCAGGGTACTTCTTCCGACCGCTGACAAAATGGGAGTTGTTCGGGGACATCACACTTCCTCCCAACCCCCCAGATCTTGGTATTTTCGGGAGAGTGTATGCGTACCAGGAATCCCAGGCTACGGAAGCTCCGCCTTCCCCGCATCTTCTTTCGACGTTATTCTTCATCTTTGCGTTGGGTGCTTTCTTCGACTTGTCACTTGCTTCTTCCCAGCACGTCCATGAAGCGGAGAAATGGTACAAGCTGGGTAGGGGTGCACTCATTCTATCGGGGGAATCGGTGTCGAGTTCAACGTCTACGCATCATACATCATCCTCGGCTGAAGAGACCGTTTGCGCCCTGGGTCTGATGTCGACCTACATCACTATGACCGGGAAGAAGTACTCTCGAGACCATGCTTGGTGCGGGATGAGTTTGGCTGTGAAGGTCGCACAAGGCGCCGGTCTGCGTAAGAATGAAGTTTCTCGTAAATTGTCGCGTGTTTCTGACTGAGGTACTACGCTACAGATCGTGATCCTGCAAGATGGAATATGGACCCGAGGACGGTGCAACGAAGGAGAGCGTTGTGGTGGGAGGTATTCTCGGCAGATGTTAGCCATGTAAGTGTAGAACATGTTTGAAAATCCCCACCCTACTCTTGCTAAGCCGTTTGTTACAGAGCCTTGCATTGGGCCGACCTCCCTCCGCGAATCTTTCCTTCGTAGATTGCGAATTCCCTACAGACGAGGAAGCAACGATAAGGACAATCCCTAGGGAAGAGGATCCCACTGGCTCGAAGGGCAAGGACCCAGACACTGGGGATGATATCAGGCAAGAGATTGTCGATGGCTGTGAGTACCGATTTCCTCTCGGCTGGGCACGGATAATAATGAGGTTTCAAGTCTGGCGTACCAAGTATCGCTTCTCGAGAGACTGCTTTATGGCCGTGATTGACGCAACGCTGACCGCGAAAGCGCCTAGCTATGAGACGGTGTTAGAGCTGGATCGTAAAGTAGGTGCAGAGTCAAGTGGGCGCGTTTTCTTGTATTAATTGTCGCTCGAAAGGTTCGGGAGTCTCAGCTACCAATCAAGCCTAACGTTAGCATTGAAGAAGATGGCGAGAGTGTGTACCGTAGCAGCAGTCTAACACTGAGGGATTTCTATGGTGGGCAGTATCGGACTGTTAGTAAGTACAACTCTTCGTATGTGCGAGTGATACGTTGCTGATCTTTGGTAGCCATGCTCTATCTCCACCGCAGCTTTTTCGCTCATGCGATGCTCACTTCCCCGTCGAATCCCTTTCTCTCCCCCTTCGCTCCCTCGTTCTTGGCCGCGTATCGGGCGGCGAGTATGCTGGTCAAGGCAGGTGTACAGATGTACGACCGATGTCCACAGATAACGGGACGCGTGTGGTTTTTGATGTACCATGTATTCAGTGCCGCTGTGAGCTCAAACTTTTCTTCCTCTATAAGTCTGCTCACGTCCGATGTAGGTGGTTGTCGGCACTGTTGTTACACGATCCCCAAACTCCACAGTTGCATCAAGCGCCCTTGTTGATCTAAATCTGGCCGTTGAGCTCTTTGAAAAGTGTACGAGTGCATCACACCGGATTAAAGTTGCATTTGTACGTTCAGACGACTTCTACCTCGCGTTGATTACTCATTTGTGCTTGTAGATTCTACTCAAGAAGTTGCACGAGAAGGCGCTGCGGTCGTATTCCCAGTATATGGATCAAGTAGGTTCTCTCTCCCCGGCATCGCCGACGTCGACGAATGGCGATGATGTCGGTTCCCCTCCACTTTTGGCCCCTCTGTCGCCGAGCTCCCCACCAATCAACCAACATGTCCTCAATCCTAATCTTTTCACCGACAAAGGAACACCAGAAGGCGATCTTGACATTGAGGGCGAGCTTGAGATGTTCGGGGGCCAAACCAAGGTTTTGCGTGCGAAGGCGAAATGCAAGAAGACACGGATATCGTCACGAAGCCCGAGTATATCAGTTGATAACCCGGCGTCTTTGGAGGGCCCAGCTTCGATGTCGGACGTCCTCAATTCTAACGCGACTTCTCTGAATGGAACCACGCATTCTGAATATCCCAGGGCGGCGGCGTCGGAGACAAACGTCGACCTTGACCCGAATATGGGTAGTGGGGCGGCCACCCCGGTGTCTGGCAAAGCTGGGTTTGATCCTTCTATGGTGTTTGGGTTTGGAGGAGGGACGACTGGAACTGCTTTTGATGGGCTGAGTATGGCTTCGATGGGGTTGGATCTTGGTATGGACGTCGACACAGATATGGCGTTTGACTTTGGGCTGCTGGACCAAGCGCCAGAAGGCGATAGGCCTGGGAGCCTGGGCAAGGTCAATGGCAACGGCTTCAGTTCAGAACCCGGGCTAGGTGCAGAGAACGCGGGACGTGGACGCGTGGACAATAACGAGAAGCTCGTGAACCCTTTGGTCGAATACCTCAGTGGGTCGAGTATGACTCTGCCTGGAGAATCTCCCGCGTCTTGGATATCGCCTTCACAATGGGCATGGGAACAGAACTCGGTTACTTCTCAGGTCTCGCCTGGGCTTTCGAGAACACCGAATGGTCAGGGTGCGGCGAATCAGTGGACGATGTCTCCCTCAATGTTTTCGCCCAATCCTCCAATACCTCCTGGCGGCAACAATACCAATCTACCTCGGGATCCCAGACAGTACGACGAATTGTATGTTGGGTTCCTCGAGTTCCTTGCTCAGCGAGCGCGAGGGAATGGAACAACGTCGGGCCCTCCCGGCCTACAGAGTTTCAGAAGTAGCGTACCTAACACACAATCGATGTGGCACTCTTCGTCCTCATCGCCTTCGGATTCCTCGCAAATGCCATCTCATCTACAACAATGGTATTCGCAGTTTGGTCAACGCCAGGCGGCAATGCAGTCAAACATTTCACATCTTCAGCAGGCCGACGAAGGAATCCCTTCTTTCAGGCAAGACTATGATTTGCTGTTACAGACGCTGGGCTTGAATAACACTCAAAATGGTTGAATTGGAATCTCTTTTTACATTTTATATAGACACAGATATGTATGTACGATCTCATGCTGCTATGTATTGTACTGCTGTAGTATTGTACGGAGTTGTGGCAATCAAGTCTCGAGTTCGGCCGTAGAGAGGGAACAACAATGCCAAACATCCTCAACACCACTATCTGCGTTTTCTGGCGTGCGACTGTCGCGTGCTATCCAACGCCTCTGTCTGCGTAACCCAGCATCTGGGATCCACTACCCTCGTTAATCTCGAAGAATGGGTAACAAGAAGAACAAGTCCAAAAAATCTGCACCGGCTAAGAATCAGAATCCGTGAGTCTGCGTGCATCGCTCAATGGCTTCCCACTAAGTGTTTCTTCATATCGCCAATACTGAACAGAAACGGTACATCGACGCAGGCTGATGGACCAGAAGCTGGACCAAGTAATTCCAATGCCTCAGGATCGCCACCTCCGTCCTCCGCCTCGCCTACGCCAGCGCCTGAGCCAGAGGAAGAAGGCGACGTGAAGCAGCGTGCAGAAAAGATCAAAGAGCAGGGAAATGTCGCCTTTAAGGCAGGAAAGTTCCAGGAAGCTATCGAACTATATACAAAGGCTATCGGTGCGTATTCAATCTCTTTACTGCGGCCTTTTCGTCATGTTCTAAGCCTCGAACATTTTCTCTCAGTACTGAACCCAACGGAGCCAGCTTTCTTGACGAACAGAGCGGCTGCTCACATGTCGCTAAAAAAGTTCCGTCCAGCATTAGACGACTGCCAGCAAGCTGCTGTTCTACAATCCGACTCACCCTCAGCGAAAACACTTCTTCGACTCGCAAGATGCCAGCTTGCGCTGGGTTCAGCGACTCCAGCTGCATCGACTTTGAAGACCGTACTGGAGTTGGATCCCAAAAATGCACCCGCTCTCCAGCTAAAGACCAAGATAACGGAGCTGGAGAACCATTTGAGCCGATTTGAAGACGCCAGGACGAAGAAAGAATGGGGTATGGCCCGACTTGCACTGGATAAATGTTTCCAAAGTATCGAGAGCGAAGGAGAGGAAATTCCAACAGAGTGGAATCAATGGAGGATCGAGCTGGAGCTTGCGAAAGGAAACATAGATGGCGCGAATACTGCAGCGAACGACGCGGTTCGAATGGCTCCCAACTCTCCCGAAGCACTCACACTCCGGGGTCTGGTTCTCTTCATAAACGGAAAACTACCACAGGCGCTTCAACATGCCGCCCAAGCACTTCGTCTCGACCCGTCATATGAACCCGCGCAGAAACTCAGGAAACGGGTGAAGGAGGTCGAGAGACTGAAGGACGAGGGCAACAAAGAGTTCAAGATGTCGAAACTAGAAGAGGCAGTAGCCAAATACTCCGAGGCTCTCGAGGTTTGTGCTGCCTGAATCGACAAGCAGTATGTTTAGACACTGACGGAGTCTACGATAGGCAATAGGAAGCAAAGAGGAAGAGGGCAAAGGTGGCAACATTCGTGCCACTCTGCTGTCCAATCGAGCAACCACGCTTGTCAAGGTTGGTATATCGCTTTCTCGAGGGTCCCTTGTTCCTCATCATTCTCGTCTAGCTTGCACGGTATGACGAGGCGCTGCTCGATGCCGACGCTTCCATCGAACTTGTTTCAAATTCTTTCAAGGCTCTGCGGACTCGTGCACGGATTCACCTGGCTTTGGACAACTTTGATAAGGCCACATTTGACTTCAAAGCCGCGATCAATGAGGCTCAGAAGGATGGCAGTACGAGTGATGCTGATGTGCGCGCTTTGCGCAACGAGCTGAAGAAGGCTGAGACTGCCTTAAAGAGGAGCAAAACGAAGGACTACTACAAGATTCTCGGCCTCCAGCGAGATTGCACGGAAATAGAGATCAAGAAGGCCTATAGAAGAGAGAGTTTGAAGCACCATCCAGATAAGGTGAGATGTATCGCTTCATGGAACGTGGACGGCCACTCACTAGTGAACAGGGTGGGGATGAGGAGAAATTCAAGCTTGTTGTCGAGGCGAATGCTGTCCTTTCCGATCCTGCTCGTCGGGAACGCTACGACATGGGCGATGATGAGGATGGATCGAATGATGGTGGTTTTGGCCCTGGAATGCACGGAATGTCGCAAGCCGACATAGCGAACCTCTTTGCTCAGTTCCATGGCGGAGGTGGTGGTTTCGGTGGAGGTGGAGGCGGATTTGGTGGAGGGAGGCACCCTGGAGGCTTTTCTTTCAGCTTTGGTTGAAGGACTAGCAAATGGTTTCTCCTTGACGTCACCGCATCAGCTCAGTTGGGCGCTACAGGTCGCGAGGCAGTGAGTTCGCGTGAGACTTGAGGGTTGTGTACGAACTCTGATGTCCGGCCCTACAATGGACAGGCTGCGACCTGTAGAGCCAAGTGGATGCATTTTCGTGGGCCAGATAATCTGGTCTTCTCCGTTATGATACCTCTTCTATCTGCACATACATCTAATACCTCACGTTGCAATCCCTCTCAACACGGTTCTGAGCAGACGCGTGGCTTACGCGTCACCCGACACGATCCCGTGATGTGAAAATATGTCATCGAAAGTGCCGGGTCACTGGGTGACCCGGTGATTTTATGAATAACGCAAGGCGCCGGCAAGCGGCACGGCCCGCTACTGTCTGCCTTCAAGGCCACATATGAGCAGACAGCTTCACGAAATGTTACGAAGGCCTCGACCAAGCATTAGACGATTCTGATCCCCCTGCTGGTCGTCGCTCGGCCTTCGGCCAGCTCCTCCCAGCAGGGGGAAAGGGGAGAACCCCCCCTCTCCAGTAGCAACCTTTTCAAAAATTCAAACCCGGGCTGAAACGACACATATTGCAAAATCCTCGATCACAGGACCGCATGGAATCTGTCATGGCTCGCAACACTTGGGGAGTTCTGTCGTCTGGCTTCCCAACCTTGCTTCCTTCCACCATTTGCCTGTCTGGTCTCTCGCACTGTTTTGGCAAGAATTCGAGTGGTAATTCTGCAGTGGTGCCGGGCCCAATCCATGCGATGGTAGATGTATGGCACTGGTCTTGGGTATGGAAACCGTCAGCAGGACGAGTCGGGCAAGGGCAAGGTCATTCGAGCAGGTGTCCCAATGGTAGATTCTAGATACACGTCCTGTATGGTATTTACTGGCGGTCCGTCGGGCCGCAATACAAGTTGGCAGAGTAAGAATCGACATCGTGATCGTGAGTAAAAGATTGGAAGCGTGGGTAGAAAGTCACGTTCAGAGGTGATCGAATGATGCGGGAAACGCTTGCGGATTCAGGTAAAACCCAGCTCCTTAACAGTAGCGGGAATTTCACTGCAATCATCAACACCCATTCCATGCTTCCAGTGTGTTCGAACAAGCTCTTCTGCTTGTGGATCCCTTTTCACATCTCCCGGTGGGTTTTTTGGGAGCTAAAACGGTAAGCACGATACAAATAACCGTGATCCACCACCAGCGAAACCATGTGGATCTGATCATACCCTGACCTGGTCTATCAGCGAGGGATAGACTGTACAGATTTGAACATACCCTGTGAATGTTGGGTAAGAATAGCGGGACATGTACAGTAAGAAGTCATGTACCTTCAGAATGATTATGTATTGAGCATTGAATGGTGAGGCGTCGAGGAAGCCTCGAAAGCCTGAGGGATTCTGATAAGAGAACGATCAGTAGCTGATATGATAACATCAGATTAAAATGATCTTATCATGCCACGATCAGCCGCTGGTCAGAGCACCCCCAGACTGAGTTGCGTCCGTCAGAACGCATCAGAGAGGGCTTGCCTGACCGACCACTGGTCATTTGCTGCCCATATGCTTCTTATTTAATGTTAGATTGATTATTGTCGGTCCCCGGTATGACACCACGACCTTGTAAGTTGTTATCAAGTCGACTGTCACAGACTGCCTTGAGCCGCAGGTCCGGAGACCGGTTCCTAGCCCGAAGCTAGCCCGAGCGCTTGCGCTAAAATCGTGTCGGAGTTTTAACCACTTCCTCAGATGCCCGCCGCGTGTGCCCAAGTACCCATGTTGCCACTCAACCACCACCATCCCCGCCGAATAGCACCTCCATCAGTTCGCCCGAATACTTGAATGCTCCAAGTACCTTCGACTCACATTACTAGCGAGGCCGAGACTTCCAAAGCGCCGTGATCAGAGATTAGGAAGCAATGGATGGTGGATGGGCTCAATTTTTAGATGGCAAATTTAAGTGCGTATTTCTAGTTTTCCTTCGCGTTCTTTCAATACTGATGTCTTGTTTGCGAGAAGACATAATTCCATGTAACTCCTCGAAGTCACCAGACAGCCCTCTCTATGCACTCCTCCCAGTCAACGTCTTGACGGACTATCGATTACTCCAAAGCTAAACAGAAGCCTTCAAGCTTCAAGGCTCAATGTCAGGCGATGAATCGCGAGACGCGTCATGATCATCAACGTCACCCCAACGTCACCCCAACGTCACCCTAACGCACGGACCATCCCTCTGAGATACTTAAACCCGACAACCTTCGTATGTTTACCACTCTTCCTTTCCTCCCTCCCGTCATGAACCCCTCGTGCCACACAGATTCTTACTGACCACTCGACCCTATTTTCTCCCTTCCTACCCACTCCCATTCACCTTGTTTAGTCCCTCATTCGGTCTGGGTCCTCCCTGCACATTACCTCGCACTTGATCCTGACTTATTTACGTCCAGTGCATCGGCAAGCCACGAGCCCATCAGGAAAAAGGGCTGTGGCTTTAGGGCGACCCAGGCGCACTCCGGAAGCTTAGGTTGTCCCAGGAAAGTCAGGACACCCGGGACCCAAAGTGCTCCTGGGCAAGGGTTCGCAATTTTCCGCGTCCCAGGACACACTTGGGCTGTCCCGGGCGGCACTTCGGCTCCTCAAAGTAACACTTGAGCTAGCCTAAGTATCAACTAGGTTGTCCTAGGACTGTGATCCTAGGTACGTTGTACAGTGATTTTCGTGTACTCAGGTACTGTACTATTTGAGTTCACGCAACAATCAATGAAATGTAAAAGGTATATTCAGCTATGCGAAGGTCCACACAGAAATACATGTACGAAAGCGAATGAAACCATGATAACTATAACTAGCCCATTTAATATCTACTCCGTTGCGGCGGACCTAAAAGGCCGAAAGGTGGATTGCGGGGCACTGTCAATTGGAAAAAGTCAGCATTGAAGATACAAGTGAAGGCCGTGCCGACTTACATCGCCATTTCCTCGACGTGAAACAGAGATCCGGGCTACACACGTCAATCTCTTGAACAAAGTTTTCCTATGCCACAGGGATTATAGACGTACGTGAACGTGACGAGCACTGTGATATGTGCAGTCTTGAGCGCGATCGCTTGACAAGCGTGCACATCTTCAGAGCTTACAGTGAAGTGAATCCGGAAGGCTGACGAATGTAAGGCGAGTCATCGACGCGTGAAGTGCCAGATGGCCTACCTTCAGGATGATACAATTTCGAAATTGCTGATCAACTCAACGAGGAAGGTTTGCAGTTTGAGAACGCTATGAGAGGGGTGAACGTACGACGTTAGCCGGCGGGACTTCAAGCTTCAAGAGCTTCAGGGTATTACTCACGCAAATCGCCAGCCAATACACAAACGAACGCCTCCGAAGAAAGTTGGGCTGCAAGGTGTGTCAAAACGGAGGGATCACTGAGAATCATACGGACTCTTCCTCTTACAAATTTGCATAGACACCGATCAATGTGCCACCTTTCTTTGAATCTTCGTTCTCAAGCCATCGCTCTGGTCGGAAAATGTGTGCATCTTCACCATATACTTCCTTGTTCCTATGAACATCGTTAGAAAGTGGTACTCAAGAACTAAACCCTATGAATTAGACAAACCTGTTATGACCCGCGATAGAAAGCATGACCCTCTGTCCCTTAGACACGGGGATCTCACTGATCTTCTTCCCACTCGCCGTCTTGATACTTTCGCTCAGGGGGAGACAGTGTTCTACAAACGCCATCCTGAGAATGCGGATGGCAGCAGGGTGGTATCGCATGGATTCCTGTGAACGAGGAGGGTTTCCAGATTATCAAAATGAGCTTAGACAGAGCAAAGGATGGAATCACCTTCAGGACAGTGTTCTTATAAGGCAGAGAGTCGTAATTGTCCACCGCATACCCAGATTTCAAGCATCCTTCAGTGACAAGTTGACGCTCCTTTTCACGAATCTCCATTCAAAGCTTCTCTTGGATTTCAGGATGGCAGGACAGCTCGAGAAGAATCCAGCTGATAGAGTTGGCGGTGCAACGGATATCAGATAACATTCACAGAATGCCAAGATCCCATGAACTCACCGGTCGTCTCATGGCCTGCAATGAAAATAATCCTATTGTTTCATTATGCATTGATGTTCTGGCTCAAGCCGGAGAAAAATTGCGCACTTACAGCATCTGTGCATACAGCTCCTCGTCGCTCATCCTCGTTCTCTCGTTCCATGTTGGCTTTAACTGGATAACGGAGAGCATCAACCCCGCTGTTGTGCCTCGGACAGACACTCATGAGACCCACCCAAAAGTGACATGACATCTCTAATCCCCCTTCCTTCTCTATCCAAAATCTCCTTTGATTTTCCTTCAACCAACTCCCACGCAACCTCCCTCGCGACTTCCCTTGCCTGCTGCCCACGAGCAAGTCAAGGGTCAGATGTCGATAGATATTCAAATAATCTTGCCGTGAGGTTGATAGGAGGGAGGGAGGCTACATCAGGAAAAGCCTGAGGGACATCTTTATGCCATATTATACACTTTCGTCATACTCAGTCTAATATTGAATAACATGTCAGAATTTTGTACCTCGCGTTTGCTTCTTTATGCAATAAACTTGAATGAGAATGTCTATTCGGCATAACCCAGATAATGTGGGATAAGGTATTCATAAGAACCTATAGTACAGTACATACAGCTGTCGGTCATGCTGGTCAGGATGCAGGTTTACATAGAACTCCTTGCATTCATCCAGGACATTACTACTCGTCTAATTCAAATTCGCCACTTTTAATTTCGGGGTCAATGGAACACTCCTTGCGATTTGAGCAACATCAATAACACTTGCCAAACCACCGCCGTCAGTGAACTGAGCCCATGAAACTTTATGGAGAAGGTGATTCGAGTTTGGTTTGGTTGTGAAAGGACCAAACCACTCAATTTACATCATATGTTGAGGCCAATTAGAATATGCGATGTCCACAAAAAGTCGAGACATGATCACCTTGCTTGTCAAGGTCCTTCGAATGCTATAATTCACCCGTTGGGTCGTCTTTTGTACACATAACCAAACATGAGATCCGACGGATCTCAACCTCATCTTATCTCTCGCATCCTCCAGGTGCCAAGACTAGTAGTAGTCGCTCTACTGTCTCCTCCACCATCTAAATAACATTCTCTCGTTCCTCTCATTAAGACTTCAGGCCTCCATGTTCATGATCTCGCTCCAGCTACTATCTTTTTCTAGTACGTATGTCCGTTCATTCGCACAAGTTAGCCTCAGAACTGACCTTTGCTATATGGCGCCAACTAGATCTTTCTTCAGAGAATCATAAGTACTATTTTTACATTTGTACATTTTTGAGGTCATCAGTACCTAGTCATTCCTTCACCTTCCACGTGTACAAGCAAGGTGTGCTGCCATGCGAGCGGCGCTTCCTGAGTAGACTGGTATTTTATAACATGAAAGTGGCAGACTGGAGGCACGTCCTGGTACTGGGCCGTCGGTTGTTGGGTGGGCTGCTGAGTCATAACTGTGCAGTTCCACCGGCAATCTCCAAAGCCACCATTGTGGTCAACAGACGATGTGAATTTTCACCAAGTTCATTTCCTTCAACTTTAGATCCACCTGCAATGTCCCTACTCCTACCTCCAACAAATCTGGCCGAGAACTCCAACTGCACAAGGCAATTTATCTATCAATGTTAGGACTTGGGGACTCAGGTGTGCACTCCACAGTTTCTTTTTCTTCAAGACCCTCTTGATCACTTTTTTTTTCTGCTGCTGAGGTTCTCAGACCGCGCATGGCAGTTTCTTGATGTGAGGACCCAGGGACTTTCGTGTGTACTCGACAATTTCTTTTCCTCCACAACCCTCCTGACCATATTTTTTTTCTGCTGCTGAGGTTCTTGTGAGTCGCCTCCCCTGTCCTCTCCAATCGTCAATGCTCAGATATCCATTTCTTAGCCATCCCGGCCCATCGGTCCTTCATTCCTCAATGTGCTTATCGGTAAGCAGTTTGCCTCTCGAATCATGTAGTCGTGCCGACATTTTATTCTATCTAGAATCTGCGAGTCCTGGTCGATACTAATTGACTGGCACATACAAAGGTAAGCAGAGTTTCGTGCCTTACTTAACCATCACTGATTTTATGCGAACAGGTCGCCGCGTATTAGAACTGTCGCCGTCGAGCATGACAAGAAGAGCCTGATACATGCGCTCCTCGGGTATCGGCCTTCTTGTCATGATGGGTCATTCAGGCATGGTAGTCACTGGTTGGGTAGTATATTTGTAGTAGATAAATGCGAATGAACAACACTTTTCACTGTCTTTCTATGCCTTTCTGTGTTCTATATGAAGGATAAACTGGTCATAACAGATGCATAGTACAGAATAGACTAGAATAACTTACGTCAAACTTGTTGTAATTAAATCAGGATAGATTCAAATTTTGAGCCAAATTATGCGAAAATTAGGTTTCGTTATAAAGGGACTTGAGTAACGGCCATAATCCGCATCATTATGGTTTTTACGCAGGATTTGGACACCTTTCGACAATTTTAGAAACCTTATAACTTGATTCTCTATAAAGTTGTCCATCCAGATTTTCCTGATGTACAGAGTTCACAATCATAGACTTATCGGAGGGAGCGGCGAACATGTCTGTGCTGTGATTGGTGGTCAATGAGGACTGTAAGTTCAGCTACCAGATTGAACGGAACGCCTCACAAAAGATTGTGATTAGAAAGTCGGTTATCTTGGTTCTCTGAGTTGTGAGTTTCTCTAATCTCAGAGACGAGGATGTGGTAGCCTTGACGCAGACCGTCAAGACAAGGATGAGGTGGAAGAGTGAGAGATTGTGGAAAAAATTTAGTGAGTCAGACACGAGTTCAACATAGCTATCACCTGACTTGGAGTGACAAGTCACCTGTCACATACCTGATAGTAATAGTGATGAAGTCATTGTCAACGCCATCACCTCCGTCCTCCATCTCAACCTCCAGAAGGCCGCTTCTCGAGTACAATGTTCCTGTGATTTTACCTGCAGCCGAATGCCAGGTCAGAGTGATCTTAGGTCCTCTGGGAGCCGGGGGTACAAACCATGGCAGGTTCAAATGTGCGTACTACCACCACCTCCCCCATTTGTATATACATGCGTTGATTGACTTACAACCTCGTACAGACGTCAGCTACAAATCCGCCGGTGAAAAAAGAGATCTCCGCCCGTACTGGGATCGAACTTCCTGCAATAAGCAATACGTTGTCTTCAACTACAAATCGCTAACAAAAAGGATTAGATGTTCGTGTGTCCTGATGTGTTTCCAAAGTTTTCTCGTGTCATCGAGGCTTCTCGAACCATGGAAGGGACGGAGCGACCGCTGGGGAACAATGTTCGTGAGCCAATTCGCCTCAATACTTGAAACCCTGAAGGTGCAGATCTGTGCGTCGGAGGAAGTAGACTCAATCCATCATCCCCTCCTCGAGCTCCTCCACGAGTTTCCCAACCTAGTCCACTGTTGTTAGCGCAGGTAGTCATCACGACTTCACAAACTGACAATAACATTGTTCGTGTCTTTGGGAGAAACCCATCCCAGGTCCGTCATTTACAGCTCCACCTCTCCTCTGTCCGCGGGTAGTCTGGGACCAAGGCTGTTGCGGGTTGTTTCGGGCCGTCCTCGCATGCGGCCTACGCGACAGTCCGAAGGACATGTTTAGGCCGTCGGTGTATTCCCCATGCTGGGTCCCTGTTGTTTTGTCAACTTTCTGGCTGGCGGTTTGTTTCCCCGCGTGCGTTCTCTTTAGATTCGGTATTTGGGCTGTTCAATGTGGTTTATAAAGGATTTCATGATATTCCATTTTTTATGCTATGCGACTCATTCTCAGGCTTACTTAGGTATACCAAAAGTAAGTCATAAGTTCTCCTAAGTGGCCTGGGACGGACAACCAGCGAGCAAGCTACTTAGGTTGGCTCAGGTCTGCCCAGGTTCGCCGAAAAAATGTCTGGTGAACCTAGGAGAACCTGAAAACACCTTGGCGAACTTGGCAACCACAGGTTCGCCGGGGAATTGGGTCCCGTGCCCCAATTCCCAGGTCAGCCTGAAGCCAGACCCGTTTTTCCTGATGAACTTTGAAATCTGTATCTCTTGTAGGGATTGCCGACCATTATCATGACATCCCCTCTGCCCAGTCATTTGATTTGAGTCCTCCATCACCATCAAACTCGAACGTGGCCTGCCAGTACGGATATCACTTGTAGGCATATCTCATTGAACCCTGGAGCGAATGCAATGGGGTGCTATATTTATGGCTGTGGTATTTTTTCCGAGCCAGCAGCGACTTGGATGATGAATGAAGGGCGCGAGATGGAGATGGCGGGGAAGTGACGTAGTTCATCGCAGGCGGTGTGGACTCTTGCAGAGCACACGGAAACACCGCCTATCTATCGGCATAGATCTCGAGCACCGTCTGAGAACAGGGTCTTGAAGGTGGGAGCTTCGCTCGTCTATCTCGATATTTGCAATAATCGAATCCTAATAAAATAGAACACGATCGTAGGGTCGATATCGATGTTGTCGAGTCCTACCTGTATACAAACTCAATGTCATGAATGTCGGTTTGCCAATCCCACGGGTGTCACTGCATGAAATCACATACCAGCCTGAGGACCACAGCAATCACTGGTACTGTAGACCACAAATGATTGTTCCCGTGTTGATCTATCTGCGGGGAGTGTCCATGGGAAATACGGAGGTAATACAAGCCTGTGTGAGATTTAAGGCTGTTCAGAGGCTGTCACTTAAGGCGGACTGTTCTTGAGTTTGACATCCCCTACCATCACCTCCATTATCTTGCACCTTCTCTCATTCCTTTCCCCTCCCCAACTTGTATTTCTGTTATAAGAACATGGCCTCTTACTTTTCCAACGCTCAACAGACAAGAATAGAAGCCAGTGCCACTTTTCAAACTGCGGCTAGAGATCAACTCATCACAAACACAAACATCTACAACAATGCAGAGACCGGAGATCGAGTGACTATGGTAAGTATTGGTCTGTGTCGTTTTCAGTCATGGTTTTGAATTGGATGTTCAGTACAGGAGGACAGTCAGGAAATTGATTGATGGTGACATTATTCTTCGACGCCAGTTATCATCCAAGGTCCTATCAATTACCGTCAATTCGCAAAGGGGAGTGTCGGTGTCGATGTCTTCGGGGTCACAGGTGGTCAAAATCAAACAAGACATCCCTTGTCAACACCATCTCTGGTCTAGAGTTTTATCAGCCAATATCAAGCCACAAGGTCAAGAGTCACAGGTAGTCAAAGTGAAGAAGATGGTCAACACTGCTGAGATGCATGGATGTCAGGGGATATTTACAGTTATCACTCTTGAGCCAGTCAATGAGAATGATTGGGAAATTTTTGAAGAAGTGAGCATCAGCATTCAGGAAGATTGGAATGACTTGGTGATCAGCTTTAGATCACACAGATTTACCTTGAGGCAGTGATGCGCTGGCGGTGAGTAGGCAAGCTATATGTCCACTGGTAGCCATACTGATTGGAGGTTGCAGGTCAGTGCTGCTGATTCAAGTATTTGCGGTGGTGGAGTCAAGTGCATTGACATTGATAATTCATGATGGTAGGTTTATCATTGGGGACTTTGATTGTGGGCATTAAAAGATGGTAGAACTGACTAATGGAGATGAGTTGAACAATCTGTATTGGGAAAAGGATATGGTTGTATACTACTATGTTGAATATACACTGGTATGTCCAGCCTTTGAGCTCTCTGACTGGCAGCTGAGGAGCGCCTTCAGGATCTTGCAATCCAGTTTTTGCGCAATGATGAGACTATGACATTTCCGGTCAGTTGGTTACTTTTAGCTTTAGATGGATAATAATAAAAAACAGGTTATGGATCGTTGGGAAGATTGGTCATTTAATTTTAAAACACTTTCATGGCAGTATGATCTGGCTTCCATCTCCCTCAATCCACCAGACACAGATGACCTCATACCATTCCTCAATCCACTACTCCCACTTTGTCAAAATATCCATCCACACCTAAACACTGCTGAAATCAACACCTACATAGAAGAAACCTTTGGTGATGTTCTGTACCTGTTTGCATCATTGGGACAGGGGAGGGCCATCAACCTGTCAGACAATGCCCGACATCGGCTTCTGACATTTGGCACCATTGTTGACTTGAAGAAACCTGGAATTCTTGCTCACCTTCCTTCCACTCCCTCCCCTGAATGGTATTGCCATAGTCTCAACCCCAATATGAAAGCCAGCCATTCTAGCTCAGGTATGTCCACCTTTCAACCTCATCTTCCTCTTACTGACTGGTTTGATCCCAGGGCAAGTGGATCTGGTATTCTGCAAGACTGGTGACATTGAAGTGTTTCTTGAGTTTGGCTTGCGTATACCAGCCAAGGACCGTAACCAACTTTATTGTGCTTATCTCTCCCAGTCCCCCCAACTCTGTAATTCCTCTGATGATGCAGAAGATGTTGGTAAGTATTACTTCAAGCACTTCTGCTATCCTTCATCTGATCTTTCCACTTGTCGAGTCTACATTGATCAAATTGGGTATGATTTGAAGGGTACCTCTACAATGATCCTACCACATCTAAGCTATCAGCATACCTCTTTGTTCCCCCACTACACATTGAATTCATCAACAACCTGTATTGTGTCCCGCATCTGCTCCCTCAAAGGCTATTCTACTGGGCCCATGACCCACAGGGAAGGAATACCATTGCCAAAGAGGATTGGAAAAAATTTGGGATCCCTGAGTTGACGGTGAAGGAATGGGTTGGCACTTACTGGGACAGGGTAGATTGTAAAATGGTCCAAGAATATCTTCACTCAAAGAACTATGACCTAGATGGGAGGCAATATGCTCAGGAACATGGGTATCCAGAGTTGATCTTTGGCAAGCCATACTCTCCCTGAATTAACACCACAGTAATTTTCTTCTCTCAGCTGATCCTCATGATAACTGAGCCACCAGAATCAGAGAGCTTGCGGCTTGGTCACAAGGGCTTGAGCTCAAGCTTGAGCACCTGTTCTCAAATTCCAAAACTTCACCCTCACCTCCACAACTTGTGCCTCCTTCACCCTCTTCACATGCACTGGAGGCACCTGTGAGACACAATACAGAAAATGAAGATATGCTCACTTTATTAGAGGTGGGTACAGTGGCCCACTGGGCACAACCTGTTTTCACAAGATGGTGTATATATACTTCAATCTCTGTGTTCATATTCCTTGACTCTGATGCATCTGAATGCTCAGATAACTCAGTCTTGGAGACCCTAGTCCAAGAGGCTGACACCTTGGAACATTCTGTGGTTGCATGCTAGCTAGAACTTTGAATCTTTGTGGTCTCAACCGTTTTGTTGGCCCAATTGATTTATATATGCTCAGGTGCAAGGGTATATATCCCACTGATGTATGCCACTTCATTGGTGTGGGTGTTGGCTTCAGCGCTCGCTGGCCAAAGTACCCACTAGTTGGATGAAACCTAATATCTGTTGGGGTATTCCAACTCTTCTGCCAGTCTTGGGTTTCTGTGCCATCGAGCTAGTTGTATGTCGCCAAAAATACACACCAATGGATCCCCGGGATCCGCAATAGACTGTTAATCAATTGGTCTCGGTCATCCTGTGAAAGTCAAAGTTCCCACAGCTTTCACGAGTGCTGGAACCTCAATTCACCAAGCAAAGGCAACCTCAAGCCATTCCTCTATCTACCACCACTTTGCCAAGAAACCCTTCCACACCTTAACACCACTGAAATCAGCACCTATATTGAGTCAGAAACCCTTGGTGATGTTCTGTACCTGATTGCACCATTTGAACGCAAGTGGACCACCTACCACCTGTCACACTATGCCTGACATAGGCTTTTGACATTTGGCACTGTCATCCACTGGAAGAAACCTGGAATCCTTGCTCACCTTCCTTCTACTCCCTCCCCTGAATGGTTTTGCCAGAGCCACAACCCCAATATCAGAGCCAGCTTTTCTTGTTCAGGTATGTCCATCTTTCAAATTGAACTTCCCCTTACTAACTTTTTCGATCCCAGGGCCAGTGGACCTCTCATTCAACAAGACTGGTGATGTTGAAGTGGACTGCCGGTTTGGCTTGTGCATACCAGACAATGACCGCCACCAACTTTGTTGTGCCTATCTCTCCCAGTCTCTTCAACTCTGTGACAACTCTGATGATGCTATGAGGGATATTGGTAAGTGTTTCTTTGCACATCCATGCTTTTCCTCATCTGATCTTTGCACTCATCAAGTTTACATTGATTGATTCAGGTTCAATCTCAAAGGAACCTTCCTCAATGATCCTACCACATGTAGCCTGCCGGCATTTCTCTTCATTCCAACACTGCACACCAAACTCATCAAGAACCTGTATTGTGTCCAGTATCCACTCCCTCAAAGCCTGTTCCACTGGGCCCATGACCCACAGAGAAGCAATGTCATTGGCAAGGAGCATTGGAAGAAGTTTGAGATCCCTGAGTTGAGGGTGAAGAAATGGATTAGTAGTTACCGGAATGACTTTGATTATACAGCAGTCCAAGATCATCTTCACTGCAAGAATTATGACCTGGATGGGAGATAATATCCTTGTGAACATGGGTATCCTGAGTTGATTTTTGGTGAGTTGTACTCTCTCCCTCAACTGACCAACATTGACAACTTTTTTTTTCTTAGCTGATCCTCATGATACTGACAGGGACTCAGAGCTTGAAGATGTGAACTCAATGCTGAGATCCTGTCCTTCTCCTTCACAACTCAGTTCCTCATCAAACTCTTCAATTGGCCTCTGGTACCTTATTGCATCGTTCCATGGAAGGCATGAGGGTGATTGGTCGAAGTTTGCCCCACATGGCCTTCTGACCTTTGGAGCAGTCCTTGACTACCAGTGTCACCCACATGGAACCCTTGCTTACCTTCCTTCAAGCTCTACCAATTCTCCCACATGGTTCTGCAAGAGTCTCAACCTCAATGTCAAGGCAATCTGCTCCAACTCAGGTCCTCTTGCCTTCTGACTCCATCTTTCTTGCTGACCATTGATTGATTAGTGCCTTGGTGGCCTCTTGTATCACAAGATCAGTGATGTCCAAGTGACCCTTGAGTTTGGTCTGCGTAATCCAGAGTTCTATTCCAACAGAGCCAGAGTCACCTACCTCTGCCAATCTTTCCAGATCTGTGACTTCTCCACTGATGTACAGCATATTTGTGAGTGTCCCTTCAAGACAAGCTCCTGTCTTCCTCTTCTAATTGTTCCACCTGCAGTCTATATTGATCAAGTCAGGTTTTGCCTCAAAGGCACCTTCCTTGATAGCCCTGCAGTATGTGACCAGCGTGACCTAAAGCGCTAGATGCTAAGACTTCAGATACAGAGACAACAGTAGCAGAAGTTGTCTAGTGGAGATGACAACAGAGATGACAGAGGCAGCAAGCAAAGAGCAAGGGCAAG
This sequence comes from Marasmius sp. AFHP31, assembly GCA_024721195.1. NCBI lineage: Eukaryota > Fungi > Basidiomycota > Agaricomycetes > Agaricales > Marasmiaceae > Marasmius > Marasmius sp. AFHP31. The sequence goes on along the minus strand of JANHQD010001595.1, from coordinate 6,406 downwards.
TAAAGAAACTGGTCCCAATGACAAGTTAGATATATTGCAGGTAAAGAGAGAAACAGAATCAACTACTCACCTGGTCCCAACGACAAGAGGTCAAGATGAGGGACCAGGTGTAAACTACCTAGCTTATATACTAGAATGTGAGTCGTGTGAGAATAAAGAAAGATAATAGGGAACAAGGGGAGAACAATAGTAGTCCAGGTATAGAACAAGAGCGAGTCCAGAATGAGTAACTGTTGTATATAAAAGAACAATGAGAACAATGGAAACAATAGATGGGATAGGTTGTGAAGACGATGTGAAAGAACAAGGATGTGGGAAGAAATGATGTGGAATGGAAACCAAGCGTCTAGTAGGCGTCAATGTAACAAATGGGCGTCAAAAGGGGAATGGGCGCTAAGAAATGAAAAGATAGGGGAAAAGTGGCACTTCATGACACAGCCAGCATATCTATTTGTTCCACCTCTATGCACAAAATTCATCAACAATATGCATTGTATTCCATCTCCCCAGACTGTATTCTACTGGTCTCATGATCCACAGGGAAGGGATGTCATTGCCCATGAGGATTGGGAAAAATTCAGTCTTCCCAAGTTGAGTGTAGAGGAATGGATAGGCTCCAACTGGTAAGAGGAGGACTATATGGCTGTCCAGCAACATCTTTGCTCAAGAAACTACAATCCAGATGGGGGGGGGGAAAATATGCATGTAGACACAGATACCCCGAGCTGATACTTGGTGAGTGGAATTGTGTCACCCACTGCCTGTTGATAACAACTGACATTGTTTCTCTGAGGTGATCCTCACAATATTGACAGGAGAGAAGAGCTTCATTACTTGGACTTGGGCCCGGAAGCAGCTTCTTCCCCTCCACCACTCACATTCCCATCTGTCTCTCCACCTGTGGAGGCATCCAATCCAGAGAAACATGAAATCTCTCCAGCAACACCAAAGGAAGATCCAGAAACTCATTGGGCCCAACCTGTTCTCACAAAGTGGTGTATGTATTCCATCCTTGAAAATTCCCACATGCATATCTCCTGAGACTGATACACAACTCTAATTCCTCAGATAACTCAGTTTTGGAGACTTTAGCCCAAGCCGATACCCTGGACCATTCTGTAGTAGCATGTTAGCTTCAAATTTGAATTTTGAAAAATATACTCTGAGCTAGAGTCTTTACCACCCAATTGATATTTATTCATGGCACTATGGAGGTGATTCAGATCAATGGATAGTCTATATCAATCTTAGTGGTGTCTGAAAGCAAGTGATGTCTGTAGCCTGCAGGTGTGCAGAATGCCTTGCACTCATGTGTAGGTTTGCACTGGCCAGACAAAACTTGTGCACTTGAGCTTGAATACAGAGCAAATACCGAGGCTGGCAACTGTCTGAATTAGTGACCTACTACGCCAGATGGTGCTCATTGACTGAAACCTGATGGGGGAATGTCTTTCAAAGTAAAAGAAATGAACCTGACAGTTTCAACCTGAAATGATCACATGTATAGTGAGAATAATGCAAGCTCTGAAAAAGTTTAAGAAGTTGAACAATCAGAATTCTTGTCTAACATTTATTCATTCTGAGGGAAAGAGAGACTACATCATAAGTAGTGTCCACACACAAAGGGCAGCTGAATGGTTGAATGTCCTCTTTGCCTGAGAAGTCCTCCACCAAATCCAACTCTTGAGCACTCTCAAGCACAAAGCTCCTTGAGATTCGAAGCCAAGACAACTCATTGAGAAGGGTGCTGCTGCTTGCTGAGGCCATTGATGACATGATGTCCTGAAGAACTGGAAGTTAGCAACTGGACAATACCACAAATAAGGAAAAGCACATACCAAACCAGACCAGAAAAGAAACAGACACTGAAACATCTATAGTTCACCTCACACTTCTTGAATATATTGACAGTTGACCTGCCACCAGTGCCCACCACAGATCTCCAAATGATACACATCAATGGTCTTCCTCAGAGTGCCATTCACCCTTGAAATCAACCTTGGGAGCCACAGAGGGCTGCCATTGACTACATTCATATTTTTGTTGCCCAAATGGCTATAGAAAGCAATAGAGAGGGGTTTGATACAGGAAATTTGGCAAAAACCAACCCCAACTGGCTCTAGCCAGCTCAAAATTGTCATCTCCAAGATCTGAGTTGAGATGGCAAGATCAATGGCACCAATCATAAAGGTGTCCTGAAGAGAGCCATCGAAATCTAGACTTCCACCTGGCCAATCATGACTATGGAATGAAACACACCACCAGGAAGTATAATGACATGCAGCCCAAAGGTAGGGTTACATCCCTGCATCAGAACTCAAACAAGGTGAGGGGGGTAGTATAAACAAGATACATGGCTGGAGACTTAGGCTTCAAGTTGGCAAATTGGGGCTTGTCAACAAAAGATGGCATTCTTTCAGACTCCAGCCCTCATCGGCACTGTTACCGTTTGAGATCTGAGGCTCTCTGAGCAATCTCTACTCCAGTATCGAGGGGAAGGTCGGTTACATGGCAGGGAGTTGTGAGGATCATGTACACCATCAGAGTTCTGCCCATTGACACCGAGATGCAATATCACTGTTTTTCTAGGTGGCAAAAGATTATGGTTTTTATGAGGATCAGCGTTGAGTTGCAGCTATGGTCAGTCCAAGAAGGACAACACCGTGATGTAGCTTGTGAACACGGGGGTTGAATGCTATTTGGGAGGTCTCGAGAACAGCAGGGCAAAATCAGCAAGTGTGGGTCTCCATGACTGGAAGGTGAAGAGGAACTGCATAGAGATAAGAGAGCCGATGAATTTGTGTGAAGGGGCCACTGGTGATGGGTCACCAGAAAAAATGTACTGTTTTCATGTAGGTACATGAGAAGCAAGATCTTCACCAGTGTTCATGAGCAGTCGGAAAATTCATGAATGTTCATGAACTGTTCATGAAATTTTGGAACTTCATAGATGTTCATGAGCTACTGGAAGTCCATGAACCCTCATGACCAGCTCATGACTTGTGAGCTGTTCAATGTTCAACTCTCAAGGTCTCCTGGTGCTTGTTCATAGCTATGGGCGTTAGACAAATTTACACCTCGTGGATCATGTAACGGCCATGTGGACTGCACAGCCACCTAGCTACACGCTTGGAACGCAACCACCACAAGGAGGAGCAAATGAAGTGCATGTCCCTACTAATTGTCATATCACTTACCAGAGTGCTGGTCTGGGTAAACTCTAGGATTTAATGGGATGCAAACACCATGGATGGCATCACTCTCCAACCAGACTATCTTTGATACAAGCTCAAAGTTCAATCATTGTTTTTGGACCTCCAGGCACAGGCAAACTGTCATCCTTGTCAAATCCATCTGACAAATCCTTCAATGTGATCTCGAACCCTGTAGCAGGGCCTGCACCTCAATCAATTCAGCTTCAGGTCTTCTTGCAACCCAACTTTTGGTTCTGGGTGCTACGGTTTTGGCATATTGACTGCCTGAGACAATGGATTTTCAGGATCTGTTGTTTGTTCTTTATGTGTGTAATCTACACTTTTCCCCCTTCTCTTTTTGTGCTGACATCATGATGTTCATAGACATCTGGATCGACTGGAAAACCCAAAGGTATCGTCCATACCACCAGTGGATATCTCCTCTGTGCAGCTGTGAGCGCCAATTCACCACGTTGACAAATTTGCCTGTATGGCCGACATTGGTTGGATCACTGGGCATCGGTGTGTTCTCTTTTCTCCATTTCTCCTTTCCATTCTCTCATTCATTCTTATTCAGCCCCATTCAACTCTCCAAGTACATCGTCTATGGCCCCCTTGCCAACAGCGTAACCACCACCTTCTTCAAAAGCACCACTTGTCTACCCAACTCCCTCTCGCCTTAATTTTTAGCTCACCCACAACAAACTCATTTGATCCTGTCTGTCCAGCATCCCATTTCCCCCACCAAATCACTCCAAAATCCATGCCTACACACTGTTGTTGCTGTTCAACATTCAACTAACGTAACAAGGATGAATGACACTATGTTTCGGCCAATGCATGGACTTACAAACGAGACTGCAGCCTCAGATCAAGCACAGGTGGCCAGAAGAAGTGTCTTCTTGTAGAGCCGGCATGACACCTAGCACAGTGGACTACTACATTACTACAACTACTACTTACCAGGAGAGCTGAGAGAGTTATAGAGGCGAGACGTAGAAGCTCAAGCACACTATCGATTCACATAGAGAACTACCAGCTTATACACATGTAGAATGAATATAACTACCCTAAAGAGATATCTAATAGAAATTGTACATATGGAGCATAGTGTGCAATGGAACAGTCATGAAGTACTGTCCCGCATAATCATACTGCGGGAGAAGTGAACCGGGACTGATTAACATCTAGGCCGTGGATTCAACACACCCCCTCGCTAAGTGCAGCTGAAAAGTGCATCTGAGCAAATCAAGTGGACGAGTAGAAATCAAGTCCAAGGTGATCTCTGAACTGTAAGAACTTCTCATGGCCGAGATTCTTTGTGAACATATCTGTGGGATTGTATACACCTTCGATGAAGTACAACTCGACTTTGCCTTCTTCAACACACAATTGGATATAGTGATACCGAATATCGATATGTTTGGTTTGGTGTTCTTGAACTGGGTTAGAAGCAATGAATATCGAACCTTGATTGTCACTGCAGATTGGAATAGGACCTAAGTCGATTCCAAGTTCAGAGAGTAGCGATCTAATCCAGGAAGCTTGACGACTGCAATCAGACAGTGCCATATACTCAGCCTCAGTGGAAGAGAGTGCTACAGTCTTCTGGGCGTGCAATTGCCAACAGAAGATGCCACCTGCTAACTTGAAGAAATAGCCAGTGATCGAACGGCACTTGACAGGATCAGCAGCCCAGTCCAAGTCTGTGAACGCAAGGAGACCTCCATCGGAATTACCATCATAAGTGAGGGTATAATCCTTTGTGCCAGCAAGGTAGTGGCAAATGTATAGAGCTTTATCAAGATGCTCCTTGGTCAGATTTGCAGAGAACTGAGAAAGCTTTGTAACAGCATAGGCAATGTCAGGACGTTTGCCCAGCATGATGTACAGAAGCGACCCAATTACAGACTGGAACTTGGCGTGAATAGCCGTTATAGATGCGCCACACGCCGGTGTAAATAAAACCTAACTAATATAGCCAAATCTCCCCAACACTGGATGTAGCTGAAAGGCGTGGGAAACGTGGATCGGCGTTGATCAAAGGTTCCGCTCTTAGTCAGACTGCACCAAAGCTGATGAAATCGATACAAGAAGTTCTTCTACGAACTAAGTGAAGCTCCGCACTTGTCTAAAGTTCGGAGGGAGTGTGTATACATGTGTGTGTAGGTTGGTAGGAGGGAATATAGCTTGTAAATGTGAAGAGCGATGTGTGTGTGTGTGCTGCGTAAGTTCGTTCTGAGCCTCAAAGCAACTGCAGAAGAACCCCTAAGCGTGTCATGAAGTGCCGCTTTTCCCCCTATCTTTTCCTTTCTCAGCGCCTATTCCCCTTTCAGCGCTTACTTGTTTCTTTGACGCCTACCAGACGCCCGTTTCCCCTTCCCACATATTTCCTTCTCACACTATTGTCTCTTACACCTTCTTCACGACCCATTCATTCTATTGTTCTTATTGTCTTCTCTCATCTCCTAGTTACTCATTCTGGACTCGCTATTGTCTTATACTTGACTACTATTGTTTCCTTATTGTTTTCTTATTGTCTTTCCTATTCGTTCACGACTCATATCTCAGACCTCTGACTGGGTATATAAGCTAGGTAGTTTACACCTGGTCCCTCATCTTGACCTCTTGTCGTCGGGACCAGGTGAGTAGTTATTTCTGTCTTTCTCTATCTGCAATGTATCTGACTTGTCGTTGGGACCAGTTATCCACCTGCTCTTGCCCTCTGCTCGCTACCTCTGTCGTCTTTATCGTCGTCTCTGCTAGTCGACTTCCGCCGCCGCCGTTTCTATAGTCCTAGTGTCTAGCGCTTTAGGACATTAGGTCAAGATCCTTATTGCACTGACAGCCTAACCAGTGGTAGGGTTGTCCTTGCAAGATCATCACGGCTTCCAAACCCTGCTCGAATCTCGTTCACGCAGTTGATCCCGCAGACCAACATCACTGGCACCGCCACCCTGAAAACCGCAACTGGAGACTTTGTGAACTCCACACCTGCCCGCACGCCGACCCTTTGAATTCGATCCCCAAAGCTCGACAGTTCGACGACGGATCACAACTAGTACCGCTACCGTTCCCAAGTCCTACTCCCGCTCCTGAACCAGAAACCGACCCCACAGTCTCCGCTGCCTTACCGTTTGCTGCACCACCCACTCCCGTAGGTTCTGGACCAGCCACTCCACGACCTCTCTCTGCTCTTTCACACCAATCTC